>VZRX01016753.1:11072-83545 GCA_013398075.1 Notiomystis cincta | reverse complement strand
CCCCCCCCCCCCATAGTAAATAAAAACATGTTGTTTTTAAGCCGTGCTCATGGTTATCTTGTTTGATAACAAGGATTTATTCTAGAGAAGACTAAGAGGGGATATTAATACATATAAATATCACAAAGGCAGATGCCAAGAGGATGGTGCCAGACTCTTTCCGGTGCTACCCAGTCACAGGTTGAGTAGCAACATCCATAAACTGATGTACAAGTTTTTCCTCAACACAAGGAAGAACTTCTTTACATTGAGAGTGACAGAGAACTCTCTCACCTGCCCAGGCATGTCATGAAGTCTCCCTCTCTGGAGACATTCCAAACCTACCTGGACATGTTCCTGTGTAACCTGCTCCAGGTGACCCTTCCTTGGCAGGGGGTTGGACTGGATGGTCTCCAGAGGGCCTTTCCAGTCCTAACAGTCCTGTGATTCTGTGATTCAGGGTTATTTATATTATGTCACTTTGCTTCATAATTAGGAAAAGGGAGTGGAAAGCTAAAAACTGCTACTTGTGAAAATTTATTGATATACCACAATTGGATCATCTTGAATTTTTATCGTTGTTCCTGTTGGTTACTGAATTAATTTTCTTCAAAGTAAGCCGAAATTAATAAATCATGTCTGGTTTTTTTTTAAAGTCTGATACTTAATAAATATTAAATCTTAGAAATATTTCCTAGATAGAAAAATTACTGATGTCTTGGTGGACATAAAAGGGCACTGTAGGGAGAGAATGATAGACCTCTGCATCCATTCTCCTAAGATAAACACACCATGGCTGGACATACAGCATAAAGGGAAGTGAAATACTGATGAACTGTGAAAGAAATTGTGTGAATAAAGAATTGATTAATTATTGATAAAGAAAATGAGCTGGTGCTCAAAAATGGACTTGGAAGGCAAATCTCAAGTGGAGAACTGGTAACATGGATTTAAAATAATAGGGATTTAAAATAATAGGGATCGATTCACTGAAGAATCTGGTTATGAAGCAACAAGAAATAGAATATTTCAAGGTCATGATGGTGGATTATGAATTTCATTCAAATTTATGTATATAGTAAAACAGAATGCCAGCTGGGATGGAGAGAAAGAAAACATAGGATCTAATGCCTGATGATCAGAAAGTTGCCCGCTCTTTTCTCTTATTATTTTTAAGGCTATGAAATAAAATCAGATATATGCTACAGAAATGTTGTCTATAAACTCTCCTTTTTTTAAGCAATGCATGTTGGCTATTATATAAAGTATACATCACCAGTTCTACTGTATTAAGTTCTTCTTATTAATTGTTTGCAGAGTAACATCTTTTTCAGGTAGGATGCACAAATTGCACAATCCGTGACTGCACTATTTCCAGATATTATCTGAGCATTCTGCACAAGAGGTGATCATCTTTTGGTCCAAGAAGGAAGAAAATGTAGGATTCCCTTCTGTAACAATGAAGTTTTATATGAAAGCTTATGTCTTTTCCCACAAACCTTCTGAATTAAAGCATGAACCCTTTCATAAAGGGTAGCTTAGATTTGTAGATATAAGAAAAAGTTTTACTCTTTGAATCTCAAGCTTCAGTTTGCAGCCACATATGAAGTCCAAAAACTGAGAAACAAGATTTTAGCCATACTTGTATTCTTGTACCAGGATGATTTTAGGCATTTCTGTCTGCAGGATTCAGGATGCTGTGAACTGAATTTTAAATGTTCTTCCTCTTCTAATCCAGTGTAAAGAAACATAAATAGGAAACTGAATTTTGTTATATACCTTTTCCTCACATACTGTCTTCTTTTTTTAGCTGTAGTCTCTCCATTACCTTTTACGCTCAGCCCTGAGCCATTTGTAATTTTAATTCATTAGGTAAATAATTCAATTTTACAATAATTGTTGTTGAAATGTACTAACATTGTCAACAGATGACCTTTCAGGTCTCAATAACACTTGATGTCATAATTAAAACCATCTTTAACTGTGAACAGAGTTTGTGCACTCTTTCCTGTAAATTAAACAATACTGCACTCTTGCCTGTCAGAAAACGCTAAAGAAACTTTTTTCATTCAAGACTTTTAATACGTGGAATTGGAATGAATTTATTTTACTATCATATTATATACATAATGGAGGCTCATTACAAAAGTTTAACTTTCTCTATATATTCATTTTTATACATGTATGTTTGTTGTGAGTCGTATATATTTGTTGTGGGACTATAACTACTATAAATATTTTGAAAAGAAGTGTAAACTTGCTTTTAATCACACACTGTGCTTTGATTACATGGAAAATATATTGGAAGACAAAGAATGGTCAGGCCTATCTCAGTTTGTTTGCACTACTGTAAATTCTATACAAATTCCATTCTATATTTCAAATGTGTCTACTTTCATTTTCTGTTGTTTCATTTTTGGTAGCTGTGTAATAAATTACAAATCAGTCTGCTTTCCAATTTTTCTTCATCACAATTTCATTTATCTTCCTGGCAACTAGATTCCTTGTATATAGACTTCCCTCCTTTCTCTGGTAGTCATTAACTCTTCTGGTATCAGATTGTGAGGAAAGGCTATGCTGTGTAAGCTCCTGTGTTCATTTTTCTCATTGCTGTACCTGAGCACCCTCAAGAAGATTAAGCAATGCATCTATGTACCTGTCATATATAATCCCTGCTCTCATTCTCTGCCCAAGGAGAAGAATTCTGTACGTAGCAGAGTGGTTCTTTCTAACTCCAAATCCACTGCTGGAAATCTGTTAAAGAATTTTTTTGGCAGAACACTATTTGCTCATTCCTCTAGGACCAGCATCAGATGCATTCCCTCAAAATAATGACCACCACAATGACTCCCCCATTTCTCAGGCTATTCTCTTTGTCTTTTGTTGCTTTCATGCTATGACAACATGAATCCAAGATAAATAGCTTAATGTACAAATGGAAGATACTGATTAATCCATTTTCAGTAAACCAAAATTAATATCTGGTTTCTAGCAAAAGCATTACAATATTTCATTCTGATCAAAAATTGGCTAAAGAAAAGGTAAGACTGCTTACCTATGTAAATGTTTATATACACTCACATCACAAGAGATTTCCAAACTCTCTTTTTCATACCACTCAAAAAAAAAAGCTAAAACCATCATTTCATATAAAACCAGTATTTTGACAATATGCTAAAAATAAAACATAATCAGAATAACAGATTAGCTAGAAATCCAATTCTACTATACATCTGCCTAGAATTGCAACATTTCTCTGAGAAAAGAAAGCAGAGCTGAGAAGGTAAATCAACTTCTCTTAATTTCTTTTCAGTACAATCTACATTTTATTGTATTTTATTCTTATTCCATGGAAAAGAGTTAAGGTTTTAGCACAAAAGAGATACTACTGTTTGACAGGATTTTCTGGGCTCTAATTTGAGATTTTCTTTACCCTCCTGATTTTATCAAAGATTCTTGAGAGGCTCCCAGGAATCCTCTCAAAAATTTGAAGGTACCACTGCTCCCAGGTAAGGATAGCCACAGGAGCCTTAACATCTGTCAGCCGTTTTAGCAGCCTCTAGAAGTATTTAAGAGGATTCCAGCTGCCCTTGCTCACAAAATGCTTGAAGCTTTTGTCTCTGATAACTCTTGATCAAGGAAAATCAGGCACCTGTAGCATAGCTAAGAGGCTGTGATCAGTTTGTTCATCAATTTGGGAAAACAAGAAAATTTAAAATGTGGGGGATTAGCAGGTCTGCTCAGACTGGCTTTTGCATCCTCATGAATGGCAGTGATGTACCACAGGGCAGCCCCTGGTAGCTTTTAGAACTGGCCTGCAGTTTTGATGTCCTTGACCCAGGGGTGGTTCAGGAAGAGGAAGCAGCTCTGCAACGAGACTGAAGTTGTGATGGAATGCTGGCAAATGAAGCAGCTGAGCTGTGCTGGTTGAGTCTGAAACTCAGAAGTGAATAAGACGCAGTCAATTATTGCAGTAGGAGCCTTCTTGCTGCAGAGGATGAAGGTTCTTGTCTGTTTTCCTGACCTGTCATCTAGGGAGGTTTACCACTTAGCAGAGAGAATTCAGAGAGAAAGGAAGATGATGATCCAAAAGCGAATAAGAAAGTGGTGAACAGAGTCTATGTGAACAGAATGGTTCTAAAAATTGACAAGGCAGGGCTCAAGGGGATTGCCTCAAGCATATACATATCAGTTTAGGTCAGGACCAAGAACATCTTTCTTGATCAGTAATTCTTGTATCAGTCTTAATCAACAAGCATAATCATTTCAAACAGTTGCCATGTGTACCTTCGTCACTTCAAGAGCCTGTACATAACTTAGCCTGTTTTCTCAAGAAAAAATGACAGTATCTTCTCCATTTTTCTTAAGTTACCTCACAATTCATGTCATGAGAGTAGTTTATTGTGATTTTTAAGTAATTAATTTTTGCAAAAATCACCCTTACCTCAATTGATAACTTTAAACAATTAGCTAGAAAAGTTGTTTTTCAGAGACAAATCTGCAATCATTGGTAATGTGAGGGAGTTAGAAACTGCTTAGCAGTTTGATTTGCTGACTTTCTTAGTGCATCCAAAAGTAAACCCATTTTCCCCAGATTTCTGAATATAGTGGAATTAAATGTTTTCATGTGAACTGTTGATCCTTTGATGAAGATTCATTCTTGATTTGATTGGACTAGTCGGGCAGTACAATGACATTAGCTGGAATACAGTTTTAACTTTTTCTTAGAGATTACAGCTGGTGGCTATAAAAGCAATAATAATAGTAATAATAATCCAATACTAAAAGATCCATTTTGCCCCTTTGTGAAAGCCTAGGGAAAACATTCATAGAGGTTGTATAGGCCCAGTAAAAAGTAAAATATAATGCCAGATCTTTAGTCACCTACTAAAATCCCACCAGACTTGAATTGTTTGCTCATGTGTATTTTCAGTCTGCACTTGTTATTGGGAAACAGAAAACAGCATTTGATATCAAGCCAGGGGATAAAATTTCACCTTATAAAAGATGCATTTATTCAATTTATACAGTACAACAGCTATTCAGTTTTTCTTTAGCCAAGTTTCAGAATACACTCTTATTCCAGAAAAAAAATGTTTAAAGGAGAAAGTTCAAAAGCATAGTTAGCCATCCTCGGTATCTGCAAATTACTTCTCTGCTAATTTAAACACTAATTGCTATGGGGCTACTGCTGATCACTGATGATTAAAATATTTCACATAAAAACCTTTTTCAACCTTTCACTTACTGGGAAAGAGCTTTGGAATTGTTCAGGACTTTTGTCTGGAGCTAAACTGACAAAGTACAGTTCCTATTTAGGAAACTAAATTAGTTTCTGAAGCATAATTTCTTCATAATTATACTCTATAGTGAAAGATTCATACTTGAAGTTTGACTGTCTCCTTTTACTAGTATATAGTATGTCAAAGTGATGGATCAGTCACAGTATGAATCCTAGGACAGCAGGGACAGCATTGCCTCCAAGTGGAGGAAAGAAGGAAACATCAGTTGAAGGAGTGTGTTCTAGTTTAGCAAACCCAGTGACCAAAATGTCTAACCCTGGATACAGTCATGTTGAAAACTCCTTTTTCTCTTCTTTGATGTGGCTTTAGTAACCACATATGCTTAAACATCATCCGCTGTTTCATCCCATTGTTTAAGCAAATGGTGGAATCCATTGGCCAAGCCCCTCTGCAGTAACAGTAATTTTTTACTAAGATATATTTTCAGTTTGGGAATCACATTGAAGAAATCAATTTTTTTCTAAAAGAAAAGCTTTAAAAACTCTTCTGAGTTCTTTTGTGACTGTATACAAGGGAAAAATATGGGTGTTGTTTCAGGTGATTGGAGGTTTTCCTCATTAAAACTTTATCTAATGTTGAATCTTTATTTTTCCATGTATCTCAAGTAAGGAAATTTCAAAGAGGAAAATTTTTGGAAAAGTCCATTAGCAACATAAACGAAGGTTCACTCCACATCAGCATGAGAATGTGTTCTATTGCAAATTCAGTGAGTGCTCTCTTTTAGGAATTTTCAGGTACCATGACAACACTATTTCCATCTATCAGGGCCAAGATTCCTTGGAACCATGACAAAAGTCATAGTTTAATACACAGTTAAAGCTCAGTAAATTACTTCAATGTGAGGTGGTGAGACACTCAAACAGTTTGCCCTGTGAATATTCCATCCCTAGAAGTGTTCGAGGTGAAGGTAGATGGGAACATGAATAACATGATCTATTGAAAAATGTCCCTGTGCATGGAATTGAAGTAGACAAACTTTAGAGGTTTCTTCCAACTCGAATCATTCTATGATTTTATGATTTTCTGTTTAATTATTTCCACATCAATAAAACTACATTTGGAATATGTAAAAATGTAATCTAAAAAAATATTTCTAAATTTGAGCCTTATGAACTTTTGGCATGGTGTTAAAATAAGGCAGCAATTGTAAGACAAAGTGGCCCAAAAAATTGATGATAAACTATCTAAATATTATTATATCTAACAAAATTTTTTTCACATGATCTTCCATGATAGTTTTCATGTACCGGAGTTTATGTTTTGATCTCAATAAAAGAATCCTGAGGCAGTCAAGTGTTAACTTGAATCACTATTGAAGATTTTACTATAAAAATCTGAAAATGGATTGTTTGTAGAGTATGTGTTAATATTTCAGGAGTCTTGCATAAATAAGAAATTTATTAATCAATTAATCATAACTAAAGGAGTAATTAAAGGCTGTAAAATCAAATCACATTCTTTAACAAATTAATCTTTCATTTTTTCCTTGAAGAGAAGGAAAAGTATGTACCTGAGAGAAAACTATATGATATATTAAGAGAAGTTATGTGCTTTCTTTTCCATCCAGAAAATTTTCTCAGAACCCCTACAGAGACCTTCGTGAAATTAGTGTAGGAGGACAAAGATGAGAAACTCAGATCAACTTAAGAGTATGTTGCTTGAACATCAGATTTTTGTACTTTATATTTATCTGGTTGGAAAAGGTGTTCTCTTCATATAGTCATAAAATAAATTTTCATAAAATTATTAGTTTTTGATATAGGGGTGGAAGTGACAATTAAGGAAGATGTCTATATCTATATTTAACAGTAAGCTTGTGCTAAACTCTGTGCTTGTTGCTTCATTTCTGTATTAATAAAAATATAAAATTCATGCAATAAACAGAAATCCAATGTAGATCACTGAATTTGCTGGGTTTTATACCATCTAATTCACGTGTGAACTGATCTCAGTTGAACTTATGTAATGTAGGATCACATCACAGATGAGAAGAAACTCAAGACAACATTTTATGGCTGGTTGAGATGTGGGGGTGGTATAGGGAGGGAGCAGTTTATGGATGTCAAGCAAAGGCAAATGTTATAGTTTCCACCATAGTTAAATAGAAAATAACTATTATGACTTTGGAATACCTTTTGTCAATGCGTTTCTACCCTCCCTTACTCAAAATAATTAGACTAAGATAGTTAAAAATCTACTAATGATTTTGACCACCCTGGCTTTGGAAGGTCCCATTCAAGACTGGGTTTAATTGATCCTTCACAAAAATGACTGGTTTTTTCAAATCAGACCACTCAGGTGCTTCCAGATGGGCCCCAGCATGTTGCACAATCAAAATCACTACTCGCATTCTCAACATCATGGTTAGAGGTGCCTAGACCTCATTAGGAGCATGTTTATTATTCAGAAGCAGGCACCTCATTGCAATAGGTAATGTGAGTCCAACAGGTTTTTTCAGTAGTGCAGACTACACTCAGAGCAGCAGCAGCAGCAGCAGCAAAGCACTCTGCCCTTGGTGGCTGCATCTTACAAAGTCATGGCAGATGAAAACTAGCAAAATGAATTCATGTCTGATGGGTTGTTTTTGCCACAACAGCTGTGCTTTGAAGGTGGGCAAGCCAAGGAAGTTAAGTTTGGCTCATGCAGAGTGTTTGGCTCTGAATCAGCTCTGTGCCCATACATGTGAATGAGCCAAGCTAGTAGGAATATTTTGGCATTACCTTCTGGCTGTCACAGTGACCTTATATATCACTTCACGCATTCTCCCTTTTGTATGTGTATAATCAGTTCCAATGGATCGACTAATGTTTTGGCATGAGTTTGCCTTGGCTCTGGTTTCAGATTTTCTGGCCTGTTTATACAAGTTCCATCCAGCATGCCTGTAAAATTCATTAACAAATATTTAAGAAAAACTAATGTACATTTTTATGTTCTAGGAAATGGGAAAAGGGATAAATCTGAGGCAAAGATATTAAAAATAAAATAAGCAATCAAATTAACATAAGAACTTCCACTTTTTTCAATGTATCAAAAAGGTCAACATAACACTTAAAATTTTTCTATTTGCTCAGCTTAGATATTATGTGTGTGAATTGTACAAGCCTCTATGTGTATTCATTGGCATTCATATATTTATATGTAGGTTGTATGAATGACTGTTTGTCAAATTACTATGTAAGAACAAGGGGAAAAAATCGTTGTTAGTAAGTTCTCATAAAGGAAAGAGTGGAGTATAATAGGTGTTTTTTTGCCAACACTGGAGGAAGATGTTTCAATGTGATATCATTGGTCTCTACTCAGAAATTGTAGTCTATAGTTTTAGAACATATATATTTTCACAGAGTACTGCCATCAATAGCATTTCCTAATATTAAATTAGTCTGATGATTAACTTGTTGAATTTAGAAATATATACATGTTGCGGCTTAACTCCAGCTGGCAGCTAAGTACAACATGGCTGCTTGCTCACCACCACCCCCTCCATTGTAAGATGGGGAAGAGAATGAGAAAGGTAAAACCTGTGCATTGAGATAAGAACAGTTTAACAACTGAAATAAGGAAGATAACAAAAAGACAAAGAGAAATAACTCCCAAGAGAAACAAGTCATGCACAATACAGTTGTTCACCACCCGATGATGATGCCCAGTCCATACCCCAGCAATGACTGGTGACCCTCAGCCAAGTCCTCCAGTATAGATGCTGCTCATGGTGTTCTATGATGTGGAATATTCCTCTGGACATTTTGGGTCAGCTGTCCTGGCCCTGCTGCCTCCCAGTTTCTTGTGCACCTCATCACTGACTGATGGTCAGCACTACTTAGCAACAACTAAACCATCAAAATGTTATCATTATTATTCTCATGCTAAATCCAAAATACAGCACTGTACCAGCTACTAGGAGTAAAATTAACTTTATCCCAGATGAAACAAGGACAATACAGTATTGATTAGCATAGAGCAGTAAATGAGTCCCAAGGTTTATCACTGGGCTATTATATGTACTGGTATAAACTGGTAAATAGTCCTAATTATTTTTAAATCTCTGCAGAACTTCTAGTATCTGAGATTGAGTTTTTTGGACACAAGTTTTGCACAACAAAGCAAGGACAAAAATTCTTACAAGCTGCTGTTGCTGAAGTTACTTCACCTCTTTTCATTGTAGTAGCAGATATTAACGACAACGAAGAAAGGAACTCCACTGTATTAAACACAATCCATAAATACATAAAAAAATCTTTATTCCAAATAATGCCACATGAATAAGAACAAGTAGCCCATTATCCGTCGGAGCACTGTATATTCATTACATTTGGTATTTCACCTGAAGACCTTAAAGAGGAGTATGATTAATTGAAAATTAAATAGGTAAACACATGAAGAGCCATTATTCTAAAAAATTTCTTCTTCTATTAAATGATAAAAATTAGTTTACCTGTTGATGATGGGAAAACAATAGTAATAAAGAAAATAATCATAAAGAAGCTTATTTGTGTTACTGTGCACTATGTCTTAACTGAGGCTTGGAGGAAACCTCTCTTGAGTTCAAATTCTGGGTCCATTTAGTGTCTCTTCACTCTGCTGAATTGTGATGAGCACATACAGAGCAGGGGTTATATTGAGGTCACCAATTGATTTCATTTAGGATAATTCACTGTCAAATAGTGGCAACCTTTACTGTGACCTTGAGATGGACTGAAACCAGGAAGCCAATGGCTAAGGAGAAAAATAAAATAAAGAACCTGTCCTTTCTCATTCTCTTGAGTGTAAAAGAATGGAAATAATTTAAACAAAAGCAAAAAATCTCACTTTTTGAATAACTTTGAATTCTGAGAATGAGGATTCATTGTTTCGGCTGGAATAGCTTATCAGCCGCTCTGACTCAGGTTCATCCGGCAGCGTACAGTTCAAGCAGAGAAAAGGGCATCTCCATGGCAGAATTAAGACCTTAGATACCTAAGCCAGTTGCTGAAACTTAGAAAATATGACTCAAAGTCCAAATTAATGGTGTATATATTACAAAAAAAAAAAATTGAAAAACTATTTACAGTACTTATTTGAGACTTATGACTTTCACTGGAGATAACTTGAGTGTCTCACAAGTTGAAATAAAGGAATAATCAATTCACTGAATTTTTTCTATTTTGAGCACTGAATATAGTTTGCTGTACAAATGCATCAATAGTTTTTATATTTACAGGGAGCTTTAAGACCTCCATTTACTGAATTTTCAATTTCTCATGCAAAAATAATTCCATTTAGAAACAGGGGAAGTGGGAAACTGTTTGTTTTGTTGTTTTGGTTTTTTTTTTCCTTCAAATTCTATTCCAGAGTGTTAAAAACTTTTGGGTCCAGGCAGGGTTTTCCAGCCTGGATATCCACAATTAAAGACTGGTAGATGTGGCTGATGTGGTTCCCTGTGTATTTATGAAAGAACAGGAAGCTGCTTGATGCTTAACAAAGATACATTGGATGGTGAAAGCCTGAGGATGATGAAAATGATGTGGTGTCAGTGGTGGAGACTACAAGAGCTGGCTGGAAGGAAGCTTCATACTCACCTGTATGGTTCTGTGTTTATTACTTGTGACTAAAATAGTGTTGATAACATAGCAGTGTGTTTGGTGTAATAGCTGTTTCTCACTATGCCCTTTGAGTTGGGAGATGGGCAACAGGCTGGGAGAGAACACAGCTGGGACAGCTGACCTGAGCTGACCATAGGGACACACTGCATCCTGTGATGCTGTGCTCAACAGTAAAACCTCAGGGAAAGGAGGGCAAAGGAGGCCTAAGCAGTTCTTGTTTACAGTGTTTCTCATCCCAAGTAACCATTACACACGCCTTCCAGTAAGTGGCTAAATATCTGCCTGCTGGCAGGAGGTAGTGAATAAAGGACTTGCTTTGCTTTGCTTGCACACAGAGCTTTGTTTCACTTATTACATTGTCTTTATCTTGATCCTTGAATTTTTCTCACTTTCACCCTCCCTAGTCCCAGAGACAGGGGAATGAAGGAATAGCTTTGCAGGGCTTAGCTACTGGCCATTTTTCTCCAGCACCTTTCCTCCTTAACTACGCTGGTCCTTTAGGCTCGTGAGCTAGGCTACAGGCTGAGAGTGGCCTCAGAAAGTTTTCATAAGGTGAAGATTTTACATCTCATTTAACCTAGTCACCTGGGTTATTCTTTGTAGAAAATGAAGAGAGACAAGCATTCTGAAAAACTGATTTACCCTCTCATTAAATAGGTACATAACACATAGGTAGAAAGAAATGTACTTTGAAGGTGTCTCTTTTCATTGACCATGGAGAGAATGTAATTGAGACCTAAATTAGAGTATGCTTGTAACATGTAACCTAGAGGACATGAACCCAAGAGTAAACGTATACTAAGGCTTGGCTCCTTCCAAAGATTTAGACCCCAGTTATCTTCATAACAGTGAAGTTAGGAAAGTACTTCAATACCCAAGGATTCAGGTTAAAGTAATTTTTTTCTGTTTCCATGGTTAATAAAGAGTTCTTTCACCAAAAGTTCATGTTTGCTCACAGCATACAAATACATTCTTCATAAGACTTCCTCATACATGGCTTCATAAGACTGAACACTTAAGAAGTTTCAAATGTTTATGCACTTCTGTATAGGATTCTGAACTTAAGAAAATGTAGATCTGAGTCACGTGAGGTGAGTCTTTTTGCTTTCTTTAAAGTTTGTCTTTCAAACAAACTTTGTCCTCCACATACAAAATAAAAGCACCAAAAAAGGATTTGTGTAATTTTACTGCAATATGTTTATCCTTTCATACACAACATTCAACACTACTTAGAACTGTAAAAACAGTTTAATGGATTGAGCAGAAAGAGATTAAAAATATACAGATTAACAACTCAAGATGGAACAATATGGTGTTGGAAATTCAGTCAAATGAATGAGTATCCAAACTGGTTGGTAAAGAACATTAAGAAAAATTTTCATCCTAAAAAATTAGAGATGAGGAGAGAATTCCAAATCTTAGCCTCCCTAAACTCACCAGGAAAGCTTACTTTTCCTTTCACTCATGAGATAGAATTTTGTTGTCACACCAAAATCAAATGTGACTTATGTAATGGGGTAAATTTTACATTGGTAAATTGATTTTGCTGCATGTGATTTTGTGATGATTAGAAACTAATGGGTAAAAGAAATAGGATTTAGCAGGCAAAAGAAAATTAGAAAGGGATGTTTAAAAGGATACAGCAAGCTTTTGAGATGTTTTAAATAAATTTGCACTAGTAAACACAAAGAATTTCCCAAGTGCTTCCATGGAAGATTTATGAAATTTCAAAACACTGGGTGAGGACAAATGCCTATTTTTTGAAGTAAAAGAATAAATGGAAAATTATTGACCCACGAGTTCTATTTCAATTTGTCACATTAACCGAACTAGTTCTAAGGTTAGGAACTTAAGAAAACGTAGAAAAATTATGGTCAGCATCACTTTTATCTGAATATTTATGTCATGCCAATTTAATTTTTCTTAAAGATGAACAACAGTGAGGAAGATTAATGAAGATGAAGAATTAGTACATGTAACTTAATCTAGGAAGAATTCTTTAGTGCTGAGGATGAATTTTTCATCATATTCTCTTGATGTTAACATAGATATCTTCAAATACGTCCTGTGGCCAAAAGAAAGAATTACTTCGTGCCCAACCACTAATCTTAAAATGAAGCAAGGGAGATGGAACAGACACTAAAGAAAGTTTTCTGATGGCAAAAGGAAGTGAACATTGAAACAGGCTTGCAGCACCTGCAGAATATCCACTGTTACTAGCATTTTTGTTAGGAAGGAGACATATTGGTAAACTAAACAAGGCCACAGATGGGTAAGATCACAAAGTTATGGTCTTGAGAGGTGCACTTTTCTGTCAGTTACAGACAAACAGAACATCCTAATTTTATTTATCTGTATGAACAAATCTATTGTGTAGGATATTATGGCCCTGTGAAAATAACAGATAAAAAGATTGTTACACAAGCACATCTGTTAACTATGTCAGGAATGTCTGTCCATCCATCTAAAGCTATGTATAATTAATTCATAAATAATGTAAAAGAAAATGAAAATTATGGAAATACTCTACAGAATTTTTAAGGATAGAAAGCTCACAAACAACCCTTCCACTGGGGACATTAGTAGAACTAGTATACACATTTTTCAAAGTGAAAAGGTAACAAACAATAATTTTAGTGGTGGCATAAAGTGATTCTTCAGTAATTCATCAGTCAAACCTCAAATCAATAATAATTTACTCTATAAGCCTGCTTCAGATCTGGCCATTTTTATTATAGTATAATAATAAATTAATAAATATATCTAGAAATTTAAAGCTAAGGAAAGAAGTATTATCATTAAATATCTATGAATGATCCATCACTACTTGTTTTTTTCTTCTTCTATTACCAAATGTGAAGTTGTGGAATTTAGAAAAGCAGTCAAAAACTGCTTCAGAGAAGAAAAGCAACAGGTAATAGGAAAGTAATTCAGAGGCATAGGAGATGAATAACTGAAAGGATTTTATTTTAGATTGTCACCTAAAATGCCCATCATCATCAGAATGGTCAAGTCTTTCTGCACCATAATTACAGTGAAATAAAGTAAATCTACAGCAAAATTTAGTCAATATAGTAAAATTTTTACATCTACTTGATTCCTAATGTGCATAAGAGATTTTCCTATAAGCTTTCTTGGTTTTATGCAAAACCAAAGAGATTTATGTAAATTGCATATACCTTAAGCTCTGAAAAATGAAATTTTACTCTGAATAGTCTCTGATTTGATACATGAGATTCCTTATTTCCATCTGAATTTGTTTTGCACCTCTATTGTATAAATAAAAGTTATATTTGCACATTGTCTGTATATCAGCTAAGCAATTCAGCTCCTATTATGAAACATGGTGTATGTTTCCTGGAGTCTTAAACATGAATTACCTGTCTTGCAAATTTCCTAATTAGTTCAACCAATTTTCTTTCTGTCTCCAGGTAATATGAACCAGTGATCTGAATCTGATGTTATTAACAAAATAGAGTGCTGAACAAATGTTTTAGGTCACAGTCTGTTTATAGCATTAGAAAGAGTGCCTTATTTGTTCCCTAATTTATATATTTTGATTTATTTATTATTTTTTTAGAAAAAAAAAATTAAAAGGAAAAGGAAAACAAAGGATTCTTAGACCTTCATAATGATTCACATCTTTTTCAAAGTACCCGTTGATACAGCTGTCAGCTTTCAAGGGATTGTTAATTTTAAATGCAAGATTTCAGCATCAGAAAAAAGGCATTGCTACAGTGAGATTCACAATTCTGTCTAAATTTCTACATGCCTGCATTATACCACAATTTTTAACCCCACAATTTTAGTTCACCCATGGTAATTTCTATTTATTTAAGTCTGAAAAGTTTGTATGTGAAAAAAATATCAGATTAATAGAACTTGAATTTATTAATCCACCCAGTCACATTTTGGAATACAGTGAGTGTATGGCTTTGCATCTGTAGTGTACCTTATATTCTGTAGTGGAAAATTGCCATACTAGAATCACTGAATGTAATGCAGAGGAACCTGTGGAAATTCTTATTGTGAGTATTTTTGTAGTATTGAGAAACTAACACAAAATACGTGTCAGGATGAAATTCATTTCCACCTGCAATTTTAGCAGTGAAAAAATTAATCTCTGTAGTACTTTCAATGACCAGTGTACTCAAACAGACTATTCAAACTTTACCCTCAATTGAAAATCCAGACTGTGTCTTCAGTGATGTTTCTAGTAGTGAAATTTTAGGGAAATTCCCCCAGTTGACTCAATTCCTTGGAGTCATTTTGTTCACAGGAGGGTAAAAGTTCAGGCAGGGACATAGCATGGGCAACTAATATAAAATAAAAGAGCTTTTCTGTACCATAATAGTCATGATTGGCAATAAAATAGGAGAAGATGTCTGTTACAAATGGAGGGATGTTCCAAAGTGGGCATTGCTCAGAGTGCAATGAGTGGTCTGCATGTGGGAATGGAGAGTTGTTTTAAGTCTTTTTTCCCTGAATATTAAGCTGTCTTCTTCTTCACCCATGAGTCTTTCTCATTTTTTTTCTCTTTCTGATTCTCTCTGTCAACCCTTTGGGGATATGAGTGAGCAAATGGGCTGTGGTCAACCCACCCCACAGTGAAAAAGTAACTTCATATCAAAATGTAAATTCCAGTGGAATAATGGTTATGATACTCAATTCCACTTCTCAATTTTATATTTAAATAATTCATGGAAGTTTGATATTGATTATTCTCAATATAACTATTATGTTGATTATCTTTTTATATGCTCAAATAACATGATGTTATGTGCATAAATCATGATGTTTTATGCATAAAATGCATTCAGCCACTAATCCCACAGATGATTATATATCTATGCAGAGAACCTATGTTCAGCTATTACATTCCTGAAGGATTTTATGTTGTCAAGGCATATGTAAGATCTTCTAATATTAGCCATGTGAAGATTTAGTTAAGGATTTGGAATTGATTTGCACATTTTTTAGAGTCTGACTCAATTTTTTTTTCACTTGCTACAGGGTCCATCTTTGAGCCAACAACCCTTTCCATTGTGAGAGTGTCTGCTATAAAGAAGATAAATGTAATGTTATTTGGATTTATTTATAAATGTAAATATTAAGATTTAAAATGAATCTTCATACATGGGCATAGGTTTCTGTAATTTCATGGAAGATTATTATAAGTAACTTAAAGAAAAAACCTTGATTCTGCCACAAGCATGTTCAGGGGACAGTCTTACCCCATGAAAGTAACTTAAAGTGTAGCCAAGAGGTGGCCATGAATAGTGTATATTAAAGCTTTGAATTTTCACCTCCCTAGGAAAAGAGGATAGTCTCATTGCTGTGAGGCAGATGGTTGCTGCTGACAGAGGCAGCATTAGGAATCACAGAAAGATCCAGAAATAATGTCTTTTTGAAACATTGCCTGTAAGGAAATTCTAAAACTATTCATAGTGCACTGTGTGTTCTGAGAATGCAACATGCAAAGCATTTGCACCTTGGCTTCTCATGAAAAATAGGTCTGCACATCTCTCAGACAATTTCAGTGAAATTGTATAGAGTCTCAATTCCAGTGCAATGCATGAACAGAGAAGACAAGACCTGTAAGTACCCTGTATTTGTTGGTTAAAAAATACAGAATGAGTTAATAACAAAAAATGTTGCAAAAAGCTGTTTGATAGGAAATAATGTTACTTTCCTTTTTTGTGAAGAATTTTTAGACATAAGGTAGAAGAAAAGAAAGATATCTAATTCCTTCCTTTTCTAGCTCATATGCAGAGAAAAAAAAATGAGGAGGTAAATTCTGAAGCATTTGCATTCCTATATCTCCCTCTTGGCTTTCTCCATGAGAAAAAATGTAGGATTAGAAGAATATTTATAAAGATAAACAAGCAAACAAAAATTAGTTTTCCTTATTAAAAGGATGTTTAATTACCCCAAAGTAAAACATCTATAACATTTAATCTGATAATAGAAATAAGGGACAAAAAAAGCTTAATTAATCAGAGTAATTGAACACAAAATTGAAGGCAGTATCCATTAACTAGCAAAAAAAATGACAACATAGTAAAGTGCTATATACATTATTAATTGTTTTAGCAGATTCTATTAGAACAACTGGATTAAAAGATCCTTTGAAGATTTCTTCATAAGCTCCTTTTTTCAATAATCATAAATCAATTATAAAATATTATTATGTGAAACACTTGGCATACTTAATTTCAACTGTAAAAATTATTTTACTTTGTTCAAATCCCGCCTCCCAAGATTCCATTTAACTGTGTCTAGAATTTCCTTTTTCATACTGATTCTTGAAAAAAAAGCATTTACCATCTTCAGATAATTGTTTTCCAGCACTTATACTTTCAAATAGAGAACAGATTGTGCAGAACATTTCATTCTTGCCACAACTGTCACAAAAAAAAAAGTTTTCATGGTAGTTATTTGATATTTTAAAAAGCTATAGCTATCAAAAACTATCCTTTTTGTAATTGAGTATGGAACATACTATGATGTTTGAACATATGCATATGATTGAAAGCTTTTATAACACATACTAAACAATAGTACTATTTGAGTTTAAAACTAGTCATGAATTATCATCCTATCAGGGAGAACTGGGGACATTTTGTTCTAACATAGATGGGTAAAATGGCAAAGAAAGGAAATTATTTGATCAAAGCTAGACGACAGGTACCATAGCACCAGGACTAGAATCTGTCTGTGAAGTGTTCAGATTTCTAGCTCTCTGTTCCTTACAGCAGATTGTTTTATTTTTAACTCTGTCCTTTTTTGTGCCATTGCAATATTTCATCCCACTCTCTTTCTTATTGTGTGAAGCTCCCATGGAGGGCATAAAGTGCAGCACTTAAGCTTTAAAGAAAAGAAAATTAACAAAATTTAATAGAGGATTCTTAAAAGAAATAACCAAATTCTTAGGAATTTAGAACTACAAATATAGAGCTTCCATTTCAAAACATGCCACCATCTGGTATTTTTTTCCAAGCTGAAATGAGAATGATACAAGATTGTTGGTAAATCTTGTTCACTCTACAAACCACAGACATTAATTTTTTTAGTTGTGATCATTTCATAATTTCATCACTTACTTTTCTCATAAAGATATTAGGATATTTAAAATAAAATTCTATATTCTGTGAGAGCAATTCTCAATGTGGCTGTTTGTGTTAGATATTTGTCTGTTTGTATCCTGGAGTTTCTAGGTCCGGAGATGTAGCTTCCCCAATGGTTAAGCAGAAACTCATCTGTGATTCCATGACAGACATTTAATTCTCCCCAAAGCACAGAGACAGAATAGATCTTATTTCACGAAATACATGTAAAGCTGAAAACTTCATCAGCAACTGCTAATTCATCCTGTTTGCATTAGCTTGCTGGAAGTGTAAAAGCCTATCATGCAGCAGAGTTAAACAGAATGAAAACAGTCATTTCACTAACACTGAACTTCATTCAAGAGAGGATGTGTTTCTCACTCTCTGTGTGTGGCAGTGACTTATATTTTCAACAACACTTGACAAAGGCAGGGGAGTGAAACCAGACAACACAACCACCTGCTGCCTGCCAGGATCTAAAGGAAAGGCCTGTGGAAAAGGCCAGTGACACTCCATGCCTCCTGGTTCACTGGTTATGATTTTGCCCCACAAATCTGGAAAGCCAGTGGAGCTTTTGGCATCTTGTTACAAAAATAATTTTTCATTCAGATTTCAAGGAAAAGTTTTCGGGAAGGACACCCTAACACACAGGTTTATATGAAGGTTAATTTTTTGTACACCAATTTATGGGTGAATGTATGGGTAACTGGAAGGACAACAGCGATGTACCTGAGGATACATCTGGAACTGCTGACATTGGATCACAGCAGAGTGGCAGATATTAGAAGAGTAAATAGATTTTAGAATAGCAGTTTCTGTTAGCATATAAGCACTATGTTGGGGCAAAGAAATATTGATATCAGTGATGTCGGTGTAACCATTAGATATTAATAACATGCAGCAACTACAGGATAATTTCTGTACCTCTAATATCTATGGATAGATATATATCTGAAATGGATCAGTAGATCATTTTTTCACAGACTGATCTATTCAGTGTCACTCCAGAAAGGATGTTTCTCAGATTAGTTTGTGGTAACAAAATATTAGTTGTTATCAGGAAACCACAGCTTGAAGGCTGTCGAAGAAAATCAAGAGCTTGAAACAGAGATGCTGACAGTGTGAGTGAAGATCATGATGTAGGCCTTGAAAACATTATACTGGCCAGCCCAGGGCCACAAAAATGTGTCACAAATGTTTGGTTGCTATTCACTAAAAGCATGAAGCTTGATTAACTGGGAATAAAAAAATGGTTTTGAGGAAAGCAAAGAAGCAAAGAATGAATATGAAGTATGCGTAAAACTTCACATATGTAATAAAACTCAACAGTACATGAAAATGGGGATCTGTGAATAAAGATGAAGTAAGAAGACAGTCAGCAAACATATAAACGGCGTTTTAAGTACACTGAAGAGCAAGAAGGAAGAAATCTTCCACCAATAAAAGATTTTTATTTCCAAATGAGCCAGGATGTTGACAGCTCACCGTACTTGCCTATCTTCTTCCTGAGGAAGACTGGTCCCTTTGAGCTTAGCATGCTGGGCAGGCTTCAGGGGTGAGCCCAACACCAGGGAAGAGGGATGATATTAAAGTGTTTGTCTTTATCAGTTTCAATTCTGTCATTATAAGCTGTTACAGTAATTAATTGTGACTGAGTTAATAATATCTTCTTCACTTTAATTAATCTAACAATAAATCCTTAGTTCTGTATATATGGTATATTCCTCAACCCACATAAATTACATGCATTCTTTGCTCTTGTACCCTGCCCTTGAGCTCATTTGTAATTTAGATGCAGCACTGCAATGCCAAAATAGCAGAACATCTGAAAGTACACACATTTTTATTCTCATTTTAACATTTATTCTGAGTATTCTTGCTTTAATTAATTTAAATCAATCCCTTGAAAAATAATTTTCAATTTCCAAACTGAATTATTCTATAGTAGTCTTATTAACTAGGAATGTAATTTTCATGCCTACTACATATTTATTTCCCAATATTGAAGGCTTTTCTAAAAGCTTGATGTGGCATTCTTTGGTTCACATTATCATGCAGACATTTTTAACATCCTTCATATATACTGTCAGGTTGGGAAGCTTAGCTGTGGCTTGTGATCATTTCATCCATACAAATAAAGCATTGGTTTTACAGCATGTACTTTCACATTATAAATTTCAGAAACTCAGGGACCAACTCAGGAGATAACCAGACTCATTTAAGGCTATTAAAAATTTATATATCTAATATACTATTTTGATAATAAAATTTTAAAAACTGTGAAATTAAGCCAAAAATAGGACTTTTAGATATTTATAATAACATTTCCCAAACTACCCTACAGGTGAATGCTGATGCATGCTAATAGCTTGATGCAGTTACTGTAAATTAAAAATCACTGACAAGTGTACACTAATATCATGAAAATCTGGTAAATCAGCACAGCTCTATAGAGATAATTGTGCACTGCTGATTTATATGTGTGGTGTCAATGACTATCTCCTGTTCCAAAAGTACTGGGTACATTTTGGGTGCAGGAACAGCATTCCATTTCTAAAAATAACTAATGAGAGTAGTCTCGTATGGCTTAATCAAAACCAAAATACAAAGAAGTAGATAAAGAAATAAAATCACCCAATGAAACTGAAAGAAAAGGAAACCTGGGAGAAGAGAACAACACCCACCTGGCTACAACCACCTTTCAGGGAATTGCAGAATGGGATAAGGTCTCTCCTTGCACCTCCTTTTCTCCAGACTGAACAACCCCAGCTCCTTCTTCTGGTCCTCATCAGACTTGTGCTCCAGACCCTTCACCAGCTTAATTTCCCTTTTTCTGGATACAATAGGTTTTATTTGGGGATTTTTGGAAGAAAAGAAAGAGGTAGATCCACAGAACCATTTGCCATCTACCTTGAGTTTTGTATTTCTATCTTCTCCAAATCCTCCTGAAAATCTCGCTCATTCACTTGCTATATATTGAATAGATGCCTAAAAATGAGCTACACTCTGGACTAGGCTTCTAGCTGATATCTCTCAGCTGAGTGCCTGAATATCAACAGTAGCCTGTAGTTTTGCTGATGTTTAGTAGTCTTCTTTTTAACTTGTACAAAATGGAACATCTCCAGAAGAAAATATTTTGAGCATCCCTGTAGTTTGGTTTGAGTCACAATGGATGACAAAAGTAAGAACAGAATAGTGATCCTTTGTGTCACCATCCCATCCTGGGCAGCAATTCTGCCAATGTAACTATAGGTTTTGCATAAGCCATGTTAGCTGTAGCCTTTTCTCCACATCCCTTTCTTCATAACTTCTAAGCAGGATGAAATGTGAATGTTAAGCACTCAATGTCAAAGAGGGGCTGAGACAGCTGTTTGTTCAAATCAAGATTACATTATATTTGTAGAAAAATGTGCACATACTGGCTGCACAAACAGATATTCATTTGAGATGAATATGAAGGAAGAAATGAACAGCACACTGTTTTCTATAGCAGTCTTCTAAAGACTGAACTTGCTAGGATGATGGAAGAAAGGACAACAATGAGAAATTCACAGATTAGAGGACACAGGCTGTGCACAGTTCTATAGAAAATCAGAGCTATAATTTACTGTTTAAGCACCTAACTTTCTTTTTCCTATGTCAGCTGAATGTCATGCACACAAATTTGTTCTGATTCATATTTCTTTCATATAAATATGGGGGATTTTAATGTGTATGGTTCTCTACATCACTGCTGAGTGGCTCAGGCCTCTCCTGGTTTCTTTATGTAAGAAAGGAAGATTGAATCCCTAGTATGCAAATTACTGATTGAAATATTAAACTAATAGTCTGATTTCATTATGCAGACTTGACACAAATGAGATCAATGCCATGGATTAAATTAACAAGTAAATAACTTTAAAGGGATAATAGGTGCTTTCATCACCCCCAAAGCACTTGAGATTAAAACAAGCACCAGGTTTTACATCTGTTTTTCTCCCTGTTCTTAGATAGTCCGATCTGAAGAAACAAACAGGTGGGGCTGTTTTTTAATGGTAGAGGGCAGACAGACACCCATCAAGCTTCCAGTTTTACAGAGGTAAATTACAGCTGCTGTCCCTGTCTCAGAATTATATACTGGGACTTACTGAACAACTTAAAGAAGGAAATAATTCTCCATTCCTTTGGGACCAACGATCAGATTTGTGTTTGTTCGCAGATGGCTCCATGAAATAAACAGAAATGCAGCCACACAGCACTTATGTGTCACAACCTGTTGGGACTGATGGAGGGATAGGAAGTGGGACCACAGACTTGCTCTCCTTAAAGAATATAATACAGAAAACAGCCGGCACTAGGAAAAGCTTCAAAAAATTTCACAATTCCTCAGTGTCAGAGACCCATACACATTTTTTATTAACTACTGGATAGGCCTCCAGGCTCTATTTGCACACCTGACAAACACATCACTAGCTTTTGAGTGAAATGTGGAGAATGAGGTTAGTTGTCTCACTCTGGTTCTAATAATTTTAATTTTTTTTTCAAAGCTGAAGATCCGATTTTCTTTAATGAATGTCTTTGAACAGGTATAGGTCTTCCTACATTGATTTTATTTTAATTCCATAATTCTAATTTAAACTCAAGCGTTCAATAATGTAAGGCTAGTATTAAGCCTTGTATATCTATGTAAAAAAGAAATAGCAAATGAATATAGTATTCCAGAGAGGAAATGCAAGGTCTCTTTTGAAGATGTGATTTATAATTCATTTCTGCAGTATCATTCTTTCTATCTCTTCAGGTATTTCAGTTTTTAAAAAGTTTGTCATACCTTAACAGTAGCTATTTCCTCCTAAAAAATACAAGGGAACCATTAGATTAAACATAAAATTATGATTTAAAAGTTCTTGTTTCTGTTTGATGCCGCCCCGTGTTGCAGAAGTCAGGCACGAGCCTCTCCCCCGGTGCCCAGGACGAGCGGGGCGCTGCCGCAGCCGAAGAGCTCTGCTGCCCTCCGAAGGCAGCGCGGGCAGCGCCCGGGCGGGACGCGCCGCTGATGCTCCGAGCGCCGCTCGCTGCAGAGGCCAATGAGCCTCCCCGCGCAGCCCTCCAAATGCCGCTTCGGTCCTTATGTCGCTGCGCAATCTGTGCGCAGATTACGATGGCGAACAGCACATTCAGCACTTGCAGCGTTACTGGGCTGCCTGGATAATCCTCAAAATGACAAATCACTGTCTGCACGATTAATTTTCTTTCTGTCAAGTCTAGAAAGATGAGAGATTTTGGGGACATCGTACAACGTGTCAAGGAAATGCCAGCTGTCCCCATAACATCTCAGTGCTAACAATGGAGGGAGATTGATGATTCGTACACAGTGCTGTTTTTCATAACTTTAACAAATCTGAATTCCTCAGCAGATAAAGTAATGGAATCTGTCAGTCAGCAGGAAAATACTCAGAGCAGCAACAGATATTTAAATAATCAATATTGTAAAACTTGAAGGTAGTTGCAATAAACCAAAGGAACTTAAATTTTCACACAATAAAAGAGATATTCCTTTTTCTCATTCCTCATGATAGCTGTACTAAAGACAATCACAGAGACAAACTCTTAAAGGAAAAAAGATATGTTTTTCTTTCACAAAGGGAAGTATTTCTTCTTGGCAGGTATTACGATTTGATATATGTTAAGATTTGATATATGTGCCACATATTTAAAGCAATGGAAAAGTCTCGAGAATTGAGCAGCACCCTTCAATTAGATATGCTGACATTAATGAGAGATGCTTACATGAATTGCAAGGATACTCCAACAATTCTAAAGGCTTATATGCATCACAATGCAGACTGAGCACAGATGGTTTAGGATTACTGTCTAAACCTGTGAAAGGTCTTCCAGGTCATGAAGTAATAACAGCAGTATCTCCCATGCTTCACCTTATAAACTTACCAGGGCGCTGTTTGATAGAAATCTCAAGAGAAATCAATGAGCTCTATCAACAAGATGTCTAAAAAGGAAGAGTATAAAAAAAAAAGAAAGTGTGGTGCCTCAGAAAGAGCAGACTATGGTTCTCTGTTCTCTGGAGAACCACTCCCAAAAATTACTGCACTTTCTGGCTTATAACATAGTGAGACTGGGAGTGTCCTCAGAGTACTCTTTCTGAACCTCCTGGGCAAAGCATTCTCGATTTCTTTATACATTGTATTTATTTTTCCAGGACATGAAGATTCCTATGAATAGCTTAGATTTCTCTAAATATTTATTTGTTTTTACCAAAATTTGCTTACACACAGCACATGCTGTTTTTCTAAGTGATATATTTTCTGTACTTTAGTGATTCCCCCATATTGTGAAGAAGTTTTTCCAGAGTGCTCTTTGATGTAATGTTTTTAGATTTCAATAAAGCTTTCAAAACTGTCTCTCACAGGATCCTTCTGGACAAAATATCCAGCCACAGCTGGATAAACACACCATGGGATGGGTGAGCAACTCTCTCATGGGTGGAGCACAAAGGGCTACAGTGAATGGGGTGACATCAGACAGTGATCTGTCACTAGTGGAGTTCAGCAGGGCTCCATCCTCAGCCCTGTGCTCTCCAACATGTTCAAAAATTACTTGGATGCAGGACTAGAAGGGATACTAAGCAAGTTCACAGCTGATAGCAAACTGGGAGGAGCTGTTGACTCCATCAAAGGCAGAGAGACCCTGAAGAGAGACCTTGACAAATGAGAGGACTGGGCAATCACCTTCAACAAGGGAAAGTATTGGAATCTGCACCTGGGTTGGGGCAACCTTGAATGTATGGACAGACTGTGGAATGAGAGGCTGGAGAGCAGTGCTGCAGAAAGGGACCTGAGGGTTCTGCTCAATGGCAAGTTGAACATGAGCCAGCAGTGCCCTGGCAGCCAGGAGCACCACTCATGTTGGGGTCCATCAGATACAGCATGGCCAGCCAGGCAAGGGAGGGATTGTCCCACTCTGCTCTGCACGGCAGTCTCACCTCGAGTCCTGTGTGCAGTTTTGGGCACTGCAATATAAAAAAGACATTAAGCTATTAGAGAGTGTCCAAAGGAGGGCCATGAGAATGGGGAAAGGCCTTGAGGGGAAGCTGAAGGCACTTGGGCTGTTCAACCTGGAGTAGAGGAGGCTGAGGGAAAACCTCACTGCTGTTACATCTTCCTCATGAGGGGAAGAGGAGGGGAAGGCATTGATCTCTTCTTTGTGGTGACCGGTGACAGGGCCCAAGGGAATGGACTGAAGTTGTGTCAGGAGGCTTAGGCTGGATATTAGGAAACGGTTCTTCACCCAGAGGGTGGTTGGGCACTGGCACAGGCTCCCCAGGGAAGTGATCACAGCACCAGCCTGACAGGGATCAAGGGTTTGGACAATGCCCTCAGACACATGGTGTGACTCTTGGGAATGGTGTTGTGCAGGGCCAAGAGCTGAACTTGATGATCTTGGTGGGTTCCTTCCAACTCAGCATAATCTGTGATTCTGTAATTCTCCCATTCTCTCTCTCTCTCTTTTCCTTTACTCTTATTCTTTGCTGTAATGAATCTGAATAAGAATTTTTTTCAGGGCTCAGTTAGTAAACAACGTATAAACTCAGCATGTTTTTTTTTACTTATGTGTGTTCTGAAAGTAGAGTATTATGTTTTGTCCTCACACAGATGAATTCTGAGCATCTTCCATACAGTAAAGGTCACACAAAATTGCAACTTCAGTATTGAAGAGAACTAGACCTATAACAAAAATTGCTTCTGTCTCCACACCTTTTCACAGGAAGCACATTGCCTCAGAATGATGGAAATTATTAAAGAGGGATGCTGAGGAAGCAGCCTTTTCCCTCTGAGCTACACAGTGAAGAATTCAGATGTCCCAGAAAATAAAGTGCCCTAGCTCTCCTCAAGAGAGAATGAGAATGGGAAGAAAACTCAAGTAGTCCTCTATCCTGTAGAATGGTGACATATTATTTTGGATTTCAATAAATATTTCCAAATCAAGAGTTTTTATGCTGGTTTTTAATCATCAGCTTCTGAGTGTTACCAAAGGAAAGGTGTGCTACATGTACCTTCAGTTTCATTACTAGGTGACTTTTTTATTGAAGAAATTAGAGTCATGAGGAAGACCAAAAGCAGAGAAACCTCTAGAAGCACATAAACTTTGAAGACATCAGCTACAGAAAAACATATTCATATTGCTGATGTTTTTAAACATCATAAACAAGATATTTGAGATTAGATGTCAGTTTGCAGGTGGTTACATGTGCGCTACGGGTCTAAACATTAAGGTTATATCTAATACAAGGATGGGTTGCCTTGTTTCATTCTTTTCAAATATTTTTTTTCTTTATTTTGTCTTTTAATTTAATTAACTTTTATTTTTCTTCTTTTCTTGCTTTATTTTCCTATTTTTCTTTCTATCCTTTGTGTTGTTTTTGCTTTTTCTTTTCTTCCCTCCCACATTATCAACCAGGTGTCATTCTTTCCCTTTCAAATCCCAGCATACCCTGTTACATTAGGTCCTTCATTGCACATCAAATCATGTGTGTAATGAAGCCAGAAATACACAAAGAAGAGTTAACCCTCCTTTTCATGAATTTTAAGCAAGATTTCAGATTAAGAGGATATTGATATATTTCTTCACATATTTTGCTTCTTTACTGTGGTCATGCTTCTTCTCTATATAGAATTTTCCATCATCCAGCCTTCTTTTTATTTTCATGTCCATCATTGTCACCCAAAAGATTTTTCTGAAGATTAGAAAAAGACATTTTGCTAAATTATTTCCATGGGAATACTATGCATCCATAAAACTGTGTGAAACTAATATGTTCCCTAGCTGTATTAGAAAAGTGGAATTTGAATCTGCCTTCTCACCCACAGAGAAAGCTGGTAGTCAGTCTTTGCAAACTCAGGAAAGGCAGGGACAAACAACTTAAATCAGGAAAGGATCAGCTGGAAAACATAGACTAAAGATTGAAATCATTTGCTGTAGCAGTGCCAGGCTGAAACTCAAAAGATAGAAGCATCCCTTAAGTTCATCTTTTCCCTGCTGCAGTCACCCCAACTAAAGACCAGGACCAACTTGTCTGAGCTGATAAGATCTGACAAGATCACAGTTTGTTTCGGAACAGTTTCAGGCTACCATTTTTTGTTGTTGCTGTACTTGCAAAGACTTGGAGAATAATATAAAACCAATAGAAAAAAAAAATCCAGTTCCTCTACTTAATGCTGCAGACTTGTAGAACTGGTTTCAATGGCAGAATTAAATTCAATTTACTAAAATATTCAAAAGTTAAAATTCAAATGAAATTCTAACTGTGAAGATATATTTCGTATTTGTTCACTAGATTTTCTGATGGAATACAAAAGTGAATCTTGAGAGAAGCAAAAAGAAAAGGACTGATTTACATCATCTGAGAATCTCAGTGTCTGCCCCTTACTATAAAATCTTCCCTTAATGCCCTCATGAATCATTCCATGAAGTATAAAAAGAGTTCACAACCTGAAATTAACTGGCAACTGTTCCTTTGAAGAGAATGCACTGCTTACATGCAAATAATTATTTTATTTCATTCATGACTGTCTTTTCATACGATCTTCCATCTGGAAATGAATATTTGGATTAATATATTCTAATTTTGGTTCTGCTGTTTGGGCATATGATTCCTCTAGTGCCTTAGCTCACGTACCTTTTGCACATAATTTTTTTATATAGTGAATGCAATCAGAATAATGTCTTCTCCTGGCTTTTAGTTTTTAATTGCCATTGTAAGGAAATGAGCAACCAACTGACTGCTTCTATGGTCCTTTTGCTGTACCATATCAATGATCTATGAACACATCTTAAAAACAGTATGGATAATTATAGATAAATAAATGAATATGGATAATTAAAAACAAGCTGTGGATGCTTATTTTCACTAGAGACTGGTTAGGAATCTAGGAATTTTACTTGCTTAATTATATGAAACACAACTTTAAGAAGAGTAACTTCTGGAAATATTTTGTTTTGTGATACCCTATCCAAACTATTTTCATCATGTTCCCAAAGAGTACGCTGCGAACTGGGTATCACTCATACTTAAAGTACTAAAGAAGAATTACTTAATAAACACTAATCCCTAATCCTTTTCCTTTTAACAGTGTCAATTTATTCACACAGCCAAAAGTAGATGTCTTTTGGATTTTATCAGCCTGATTTTTTTTCTCTGGCATGGTGAACAATGCAAAGTGGCACCAGTATTACAGAATGTAAGTTGTACATATTTCATTATCTAACATGACATGTCTTTGTGACTGGGCATGGCTTGCCAAAAAGGGAGTGCTAATTGAAAAGTGGTTTGCTCACACAGTGCCAAAAATGTAATTCATAAAGACAACATTTAGTCAAAAGAGTCAGAAAAATGCCTCTGTCTTTGACTGAGCTGCATCAAGACCACAAATAACTCAGTCCTGAAATGTCCATAAAAAGACCATTTTTTGTTTTACTTTCCTGACAGAAAGCCTGTATACTGCAGTGAAAAAGCCATGTCTGTGTGTGGCTCTGTATGTGTACACATGTATATGATTGATTTCTTAAGGTCTTACCTTCAAATTTAGTAGAGAATGCTCTAGCAAGGCCTAAAATTTAGCAACTCTATTAAATTTTCAAGGATCAACTCCTTTGTTTACAAATTCCCCTAAATATAGAAATTACTTTACATCTGTCTTTGTAACAACTTACCTCTTATCTGAAACTGTTCTGATTTGTGTCTTTTGTCCTTGATATTTAGTGTTTCCTTGACTTCTATACTCAAGAATGGGAAGATATATTTCAGGCAAAGGAGGCAGCATCCCATTGAAACAAAGTATCTTGTGATTCTGATCAGGTAAAAACGAGGGCTCCTTTGGATGCTTGCGAAGGTTAAACAAATGTACGATACTGAATAGGTTTCTGCCTGAAGGTCAGAGTCAGCCCATAAGAGACCTCCTGTTGATAGCTCAGCCTCTCCCCTTCCTGAGTTCTGCTCTGATGTGTGCCTTCCCCTCAGAGCACCCATGCTCAAAACTACAGTGGCACTGAAGGAGATCGTGTTGGTGTCCCACAGAGGTCTGGAGCGATCGAATGTGAAAGTAGTCCCTTGGAAGAGATTGAAGGTGGTAAAGTGGAAAAAAAGTTGTGAAGCTGCACATCGTTTCTCCTCAGGACAATCACACATCCTGCACCATCCTATTTGCAGATTTTTTCCAAATGTTGCCTATTCATTTGTTATTTTAAATTGTCTTACAATACAAGGCTGTGGTTTTCAGGAACTGAATTTCTAGATCTATTAATCTTGCTGGGTTTGCTCTGTTGACTGTTGTCAAGATTCTTTGTTGTATTGCAGCTAAAAATTATTGAGATCCTAGCACACACAGACATACAGGCATGCAGATACACACACATACACAAGCATTAATTATAAAGGAAAAAGAAATCACAACCTTTAATCAAAAGTAACTCAGGTGAACTATTGAGAGAATGAGTCTTTAGACTTTTGTTTATATTTACTATAAATTTCACATCTTCATAACAGTTATGATTATTATTTAAAAAAGAAAAATTCAATTTGGGATTAAGCAACTTGAAACCAACAAAGTTAAACCTGATGAAAATTTCTATGTGAATCTAAGGATGCTGAAATTCACAGTTGTTTATTTCATCTGCAGCACAGTCTATAAGGGACCATTCATCTGTATGGAGACCATGTAAAAACAAGATGTATAATAGCCTGCACAATTAGAGGTTAATGAGAAAATCATTAATTTCAAGAGGACAACAATTGCATTTTATAAGCAGTGTGATACTTAATCAAAATAAAATATCTGCACTGCTACACAATCACATCATTAATACACAATCAAAATAAAATATCTGGGCTACTACACAATCATGTCATTAATACACATCCCTGTTCCTAATAGTAGCTTCTGGCAGTTTCAAGAAGCTAAATTCTAACATTTTAAAGAAGAATTAGAGTCATAAAAGGAGATACATGAACTATGCCTTCCCACATAATCTGGACCAAGTAGTTACCAAAGGAAGACAGAAAAATAATGTATTTCCAGTTTAGTTTCTTTTGTCCATTTCAGAGACAGTACAGTTGTATAGAGACCCATTCTCTCTCATTCATATTTTTCTTCAACAAATTTTAATATATTTCTATACTAACTACTCAAAGAAGTCGAGAATGTGGAATTTATCTATGTGAAGTAGGTTAAAAATACTAAGAATGTTAATATAAAGAGCTGTTAAATACTGCATGAAATGTAAGAGTTCAAAAACAGATTCAATTTCAAGACATAAGGAAAAAGATAAATATTTGCAGGTTGAGAATACATATAAAAGAGTAAAACATATGAAAAATTACCACTTGAAGTACATCAGAAATTCTGCACAGTAATTGTTAGTTAATTTACACCATTTGCTTCCATTTTGGCAAAAGATGACAAGTTTAATCTGGAAATTTAATGAGCTATTTATAGCTTTCAAAGCAAAATAGGAATCACAGATTTCTTAGGGAGAGACTTACATCCAAGATTCTCTGGAAAAAGTGAGCAAGAAAGATTTTGGCCAAGATTATATAAAAATATTATATTAATTGAATATCTGTTCCAACTTAATTAATATTATAAAATATGTGAACTAAAATGAAGTAATCTGTAACCAAAATACTTTCTTGGCCACAAGGACACACTGCTAGCTCATGGACAGCTTGTTGTCCACCAGAACTTCCAGGTTCTTTTCTGCTGATCCGCTTTGCATGAGGTCATCCCTCAGGAAAAAAAAAATTTTAAAAAAATCCATGATTCAGATTGGAAGCATTTTGAGGGTATGTCTGGGAAAGTAACACAGTAAAGACCCTCATTCCTCTAATTCCCCATTGTCAGAGACAAGCTACAGACCAGCACAGTAAGTTTAGGTATTTATAGGCTTTCCTATGCTCTTAAGTAATGAGATTACTGAATTAATCAAAGTAGATCTGGGGTGTAGTCCTCTGCACATCCATATGCAGAAACAGATGTAGCCAAAGTGCTAGGATTATAGGAGGTGACCCCTCCATGCAGGGAAATACCTGCACAAATAATCTCTTAATGTGAATGTATTTAAAATCCGATATTAAACTGTTACCAGTAGGAGAGAGATGAAATTATCATGTTTTGCTTCTCACAAATCAATGTGAATTTGCTACTACTTTGCAGTGAAGGTACAATATAGAAACACTACTGGCTCACTGTTGGGATCTACCTCACAGAAGTCTGGCTGTGGAAATCTAAAATACTCTTCATTCCAGCTTTAAGACGTCCTACAATCCTCTCCATCTGGTAGAAACATAATAATGTTGGTGATACATTTCCTCCCAGATAATTTGTATCTATTGGAAAAGTAACATATATCTAATCAGAAATGCAGAGGGAAATGGACCTGGAACAGACATTAATCTATTCACGGTTCATTGGTTCTCGGAATGAAATTCAGGTATGTGACCTCATTTGTGAATGACAGAGGAAAAAGCCTTGAAAAACATTTTTTAAAAATTATTTTACTTGTTTAAGAACAAGTTTGTGTATTCAAGACACTAGGGTTTAGATTTCTTTAAAACAGAGCAAAAAATTGTATTTTGGCTTAATCACATAACTAATAAACACAATTTTACTACAGTCTACTGAAAATACATAGAAGAGGTTGCTATATTTTCACCACACTTGCCTGCAATGAACACAGTGACATATGGACTGGGATGTTTTTCTCTTGAACTATGGCCAATTTAATTAGAAAAAAAATAAGGGGAAAACATTGGCCAATTAAAAGAAAAGGGGGAAAAAAGAGAGAGAGCAACATACACTTGCAGAAGTTCAAAGAAATGCTTTGACTCCGTTTTAACAATTCACCCTTTTAGAATCTGACAGAGTATTCCTATCTTGTGCAGTTAGCCCATGCTGTCTCCCATTGAAATGGAGAAGCAGGGGGCTGAGCAATTCCCACTGAAATCAGCCTAGCTGACTTCAAGCTGTGTTTTCCTACTATTAAGACTTGCTTTGCAGATAAGGTGTAGGAAATACTGATAATCTCTGTAACTTCACCCCTCGTGCAAATCCTACAAGACTTGTTGAAACATGCTGCTTGATTAATGCAGAACTGAATAACCTTTCTGAAACGTTCACATTTAAATAAAAAGAAAAAAGAAAAGAGAGTTGATGGTATGCATCAGGGCTTTAACCTGGATTTAAAATCTTTGCTAAGGATTTTTTTGTGTGACCTTAGGGCTTGCAGTAATTGCCCATATGCCTGCTATTAACTTGCAGTAAAGTGTAGAATCTTCTCTCCCCAAGTATCTCAGTTTAGCTCATACTTTCTATGCATCATCTGACTTAACATAGTTTGACAATACATCTTATCCTGTTTATAAATCTATACTCCAATATGTCACCCTAGCTTCTCCAAAACCCTGCTGAGCTGCCTATTAACTCCACAGGAGTCTACATTTCCAACAGCTGATGTGTGAAGAGCTGCAAAGGCTTGTGGCTACCAAGACATGGGAAGTGCTAATTTTCACCTACTGAGCTTCCAGCAAGGCTTTCAGGAGATGTGTTCTTCACAAAAGATGTGTGGGTCTGTAAGTGATCTGAGAGCATGCTTACACTACTAAATCAAACACCACCCAATCAAATGCTGCATATTAGGCAATCACAGACAAACATTTTTGAGACTGACTGGTGTTAGTGTTCCTTTATTTCTAGCTGTTAGAGGAAGAAGATACATTCAGAAAATGTGGTAGGGATTGTTATTTAAACATGGCTCTGTCTAGTTTGTAGAAAATCAGCAGATTTTTACTAGTCACCAGGATAATCCATATTCTGTGACGAGGCTTTTATCTTGTTGATACCCCTTCATCTTGCATACATTCTAATTAGATCACAATTATATTTCCTTCTTTATAGAATACAGTCAATGGCAACCCTGAGTCTGTAATGCACTTGCTTGACCTGCTTCACTGTTCCAAGGCTAACAATATTATTTCATCCCACAGCACCACTCCTGAAGCGGATCATGTTACACAGCACCAGAGGTACCACCAGGACCCACTCTCCAGGTGTGGTCAAAAGACTGAGATGAATGAGACAGTGGATCTTAGAGAAATGTGGGAAGAACTTTAGGGAAATTTGACTTTGATGGGAAGCTAATGAGCTGGTTAGGGAGGACTCAGTATGAAAGAGAAAGTGTAAAGCAAGATAGAGTACTTTACTTGAAACTGCAGATTCAGTGGCCTGGTCACTCACTGAACTGTTACATTTCTTAGCTATAAACTGAGAGTAGGAATGTAAGATTTGCTTACATTGAACAAGACATGGTGATATAACTAATTTCCATTCATGATGTGGGAGAAGACAGGTGGCTTTCATCCCTCAGTGCTACAAGTATGGGGAAACTCTATGTTAAAATTTCTGTGTGTTTTTAACCCCATGCTAATAATTGACCATATTTGAAAATAAAACCCTCAAAGCAAAAAATCTGATTGAGATATTTTCGTACCTAACTGACTTTGGATACTTTCAGCTTCTTCTTTTTCACCTCATTTTCTTCTGATTAGTTAGTATAGGTCCCTATTCCATTCACTGAATCTAATTTTTAGTGACAAGAGCTGAAGAAAACAGAGGCACTTCCTACCTTCTCTGCCTCAGACTTTAATAGCAAGACCAGCTGTTCTTTAAGTATCCAGCCCCTTGAGCTAAAGACAGGAACGGGGAGGGGAAAGAAGCCCCCATAGGAAGCATGGTCAGCGATCTGCTGCACTGCTTAGATGCTCACAAGTCTATGGGGTTGGAAGAGATCCACCCAAGGATACTGAGGGAGCTGCTGAAAGTGCTCACCAAGTCCCTTTCCATAATTTATCATTGATGGTAAGAAAAATTTCTTCACAGAAGCAGCACTGGTACAGACTGCTCAGGTAAATGGTTGAGTCACCATCCCAGGAGGTATTTAAAAGACATATAAATATGGCACTTAGGGACACAGTTTAGTGGTTGACTTGGTTAATATTTGGACTCAATGGTCTGGTAGGTCTTTTCCACACTGAATCATTCTAAGGTCTATAAATATCACTCTTCAAAGTGAGTTGTAGTTTAATGCTAGCTAGCAACCAAGTACCATGCAGACACTCACTCCTCCACCAGTGGGATCAGGGAGAAAATTGGAAGCATAAAAGCTAGGAAAGTTGTGTGTTGAAATAGGAGTTTCTTAGGGAAAGCAAAAGCTGCACACTCAAACAAAGCAAAAGAAAGTTAATTCACTGCTTCCTGTGAGCAGACAGGTGTTCAGCCATCACCAGAAAAGCAGGGCCCCATCACACACAACAGTAACTCAGGAACACAAGCACCATCACACTGTTTCCCCTTTCTCCTCCTTCCTCCCACTTTATATAATGACCATGATGTCATACAGTCTGGAATATGCACCTGGTCAGTCTGGATTGCCTGTCTCAGCTGTGTCTCCTCCCAGCCTCCCTTGCACCTCCAGGCTCCTCATCAGTGTAGGAATGTGAAAAGCAGAAAAGGCCTTGGCTCTGTGTAAGTCAGCAATAACAAAAACATCTCTATATTATAAACACCACATTCAGCATAAATCCAAAACACAGTCCCATACTAGTCACTGCAAAGAAAATTAACTTTACCCCAGCTAAAATCAGCATGAAGTGTTGAATGGTAATCTAAATGGTATAAACTCTCTTACAAATTGATAGGTCAGACTGCATATTTCAATATATACCTTTGTGGATGTTTCCAAATTCAAGTGCATTTAGATTCTCAATTATATTTCAACTCCTAAATTCCTATGTATTTCCATAATAAATGAATAACATAAAGATCCTTACAATATTTATGTGACAAGACAGGCTCTTCTAGGTCGCTTTAGAAGGAGATAATAGTGTTAAAAAGAAGTAACATCATCACTCATTTGATGCAATTGAAATAAATCAAGGAATCAAAACACATGAAATAAACCAGAAAAAAATCAGTGAACAACTCGTTCATGGAATTCCTAGAGTCTCTATGATCAAGCATTACTTCTAGTGAGGTAGATGCTCCACAGACCGAGTGCTTAATAGTGATAATTCTTCAAGTAAGAAATGAATAAATTCTCCTGCATATCATGTGAGTGCTTTACTTTAACTTAAAAGCTATTTTCATTTTCCCTCTTTTCTTGACAGTGGTATATAAACCCTTTTTCACATTGGAGATTATTCTATATCCTGTTGGTTAAGAGACAGAAGACGAAAGAGTGGCTGTGGAGGGCACTGAATCCAGGTTTTCCATACTGTGTAGGAATTCTAACTTGCAGGCTAGTAAGCAGAGGGAAGAAGACAGCATTTGTTTTCTCCTGTCTGTGTTTTTACTGAAAGCAGTTGCCTCTGCTTTGTTTCATAAAGACCAAGCCATCTGGTAGGTATGATCAGATACATGGGGTCCCTCAGGGGAAGCAGATGAAGGAATGCATAGTTTGTGAATCTTGATAGGACTTGTATATAACACAGCTCTGAAGCCTCTCAGCTTTGATGAGATGAGACAAGTTTCAAGCCCTACTCAGACTTCGAAATTGAGGCAAATAGGGAATGGTAATAATGAAAAATTTGTTGCGTACTTAACAGCTTTAGATATTATGGCATGTTCAGTCTGTGGGGTCTTTATAAAATGTAATAGATAAGGATAGAGGAACCAGATATTAACTCATCAAAGGTATGTGAACAGTAAACTTTAAACAAGAATACAAGAGTAAAAAATTTCAAGATGAGATAGAGGTTTGAATAAGATCAATGTAAAATACATTTATGGTTTGTATCATTGGATCAATAGTATAAAACAAATGTTATACATCTGTAAAGATAAGTATGTATGCTTTTTAAGGTACTGATATTAGTGGTAGCATTTAGAGGAGTAAAGATGGTTTTAAATGCCATTGCAGTGCATATAAGATAGAATTCAGTTCATAAAATGTAGCTTGTGCTATTCATTTAATTAAAGCCCTGTTTTCTTGTTATTCACCCTTTTGAAAAGTAATTGATTTCATTTGAATAAAAACAAAATACAGGTAATAGTAATTTTTTTAAAAAAATGTTATCCTTCTGTTCCTAAACATTTCATGTATTTTGGAAAAATGAGCACTATTTTTACTTTCATTGGGTTTTGTTTTCTTTTTTCTTGTTGTCTTTGTACATAGGAAATTTCTGTGAAATTAGATTTACAAGTCTGAATAAAATTACAGTTTTATCATTAAGAGTGTACATAGTACTGCAGCATTAGTGCTGCCTGAAAGTTCCTAGACTTTGGAAATCTAGATTTCCAAAACAAATGAAAGTTTTTAAATATTAAAAATTATCTGTTGTCAATGATACATAGTCTTTGCCATTATATTTAGAATAGTTTTTGTGATTTTTCCTTCTATGGATTTCTCTATTTTAAATATATGGGGTTTTATCTGTATATAGTTATAAAATATATATTTAATCCAGGGAATTAATTTTCTGCAAGTTTGCAAACAATATCAAGCTGCAAGGCGCAGTTGACACCCAGAGGGACCTTGACAGGCTTGAGAGGTGGGCCTTTGTGAAAAATGCAACAAGGACTGTATTTGTGCTTAGGATTACCCTGACCCAGGGCACTTGCACTTGTCTGGGTTGTAAGTGCACACTGCAGAGAATGGATTGAGAGCAGCCCTGAGGAAAAGGACAGGAGGATGTTGGTTGACAAGAAGCTCACCATGACCCAGCAAGGTGCACTCACAGGCCAGAAAGCCAAACATATCCTGAGCTGCATCAAAAGAAGTGTGACCAGCAGGGCAAGGAAGGTGATTCCTCCTCCTCTACTCTGTTCTCATGAGACTCCATCTGGAGTGATGCATCCAGCTCTGCCCCCCCCCAACATAAAAAGCACATAGAGCTGAAAAAAGTCCAGAAGAGGCTCATAAAGATGATCAGAGGGCTGGAGCAGCTCTCCTAAGGAAGGCAGACCAAGAGATTTAGTTTTCCTGGAAAAGAGAATGCTCTAGGGAGACTATATCATCCTTCTGGTACCTACAGGAGGGCTACAAGAAGGCTGGAGAGGGACATTTTACAAAGGAATGTAGTGGTAGGACAAGAGGGAATGGCTTTTAACTGAAGGAGAGTAGATTTAGATCAAACATAAAGAGGCACTTTACTGTAAGGGTGGTGATGCACTGCAACAGGTTTCCCAAAGTTGTGGATTCTCCCTAGAAGTGTTCAAGGCCGGGCTGGATGATCTTGAGAAATCTGTTGCAGGGGAAGTTGTCCCCTCCCATCGCAAGGTAGCTGGAACTAAATGAATTTAAAGTGCCTTCCAACCCAAGCCATTCTGTGATTTTGTGACTCTGAGCATTGTTTAAACCTATACATTCTAAATTCCCCTAAGAATTCTTAACAACATTTAGACCAACATTCCTAAATTTGCAAATAAAAATACATATGAACATTAGATACATCCATTTACACAGAGACCTTTCACATAGTTCTAGAAGTAAAAAATATTAATTTGGAACTTTCAAGTCTTACATATTTCTGCTCATATTCAGTGACATATGTGAGCATATGAATAGCTTTATTGTATGTACAGTTCTACTGAGTTAACTCTGTCATTTGTAGAATATGCTCAAGTGATCTTTTGACATTTCACACAAAGTTGAAAATCAAGTGTAAACTTCTGATCTAAGTCTTATTCTAAAAATTATATAAGTTATCTGTAAATATTATTATTATGTATGATAGAAAAAGTACCTCCTTCACATCTATTTACACGTTTCTTTAATTCCAGAAAAGTTTACTATTATGCTTATCGCTCTCTGAGTACTTCAATATTTCCTTGAAATACAAAGAGTTCTTTGATAGAAAAATATGAAAGAGGAATAATAATTTGATGACTGAACTTGAAATGGATAAGAAAAAACTTACAGTGTTGAGTTAGCACTATGCTCAGCAGAGATTAAAAAGTAAAGGATGTTTCACAGCAAGAAATGTTCTGCCGTGTATCTGAAAGGTTACAAATGTGATTAACTGTGGCAGGTCTCATGTGCTCCACTCATTAATCTCACACCTGGTAATGCATTAGGGATGGCAGGAGTAAACATGATGAAAAAGTGCCATTTCATAATGCCATACAACATTAAGACATGAAAATTAAACTGGGGTTTGGAAACTTTGAAAAGGGATTATTAATATTAGTAGTAGTAGTAGTAGTATTAGTTGATGATACTGCTGTTGTTATTAGTATTATATTGTGATGATGATAGTGATCATTACAAAATGCTTCAGCTAGGTTTAGATTCAAAGTCATCAATATTTATGAATATTTAAGATAAAGTCCTCAAAAGTATTTCTAATAGCATCTTGCTGGTTACTGGTATCCATATGTACCCAACATATGTACTCTGGAAAAAGATCACTTACTAGACATTATGGCATATGTCACCTTGGCAAGGAGGGCACTGCTTACCACACTCTTTAAATACAATCTCTCTCATTTATGCTAGCCATGATTTGGGTGAAATGTTACAAAATAAAGCAAATAAAAGGGTTAATTTACCACATCTTAATAAGATTTTACCAAGTACGCACTTGAAATGTGACAAAATTTTAACAGAATTCTACTTCATTTTGACCTGAGTAGGAATTTGCTGACTCTAGGTATGTTTCCAGAGTCCCAATAAACTCAGTGATTCTTCACTCTCTAGGAGGCCAAGGGGCTATATTGATATCAAACACCATACATACACACACACCAGCCCCCATCAGATAGCTTTTTTATGGAACACTGCTACAGCATCTGGGGAGTTTGAAATACACTGAGTACTGCTGTGGAAGTTAAGAGATAATTGCACAGTACAATTTTCTAAAAGGATGTATTCTTTTGTTGTTTTAAAAGGATTACCACTTTGTTTTTATTGCTTCCGATTTACATCATGTCTTTGCTCCACACTTTCTTCTTTTCTCCTAGGGCAGGTTCTTCTCCTCCCTTTACCTCTTTAATCTCAGTTCACTGCAGTTTTACCTTTAAGCAGCTCCCTCTCCACACTGTAGTGTCTTGTCTTTCTGGTCATTAGCCATCTTTCTCTCTCTTTAGTAATAAATGGCCAGTACCAGTATAGCATTAATATCTTGAGTATTGTTCAAATATTTAAGAGAATAGTGTTATTAACACATCAATTTCTACTTGGATGAAAGATTGATGGAATATTTAATGATAAGAAAGAAAGGCTCTCTTATTTCTAAAGAAATATTTCACTAGACCACTTGGTGTCCCACAGTTTTGAGCTGTTTCACTCAAAGCCATGCTTTGCCTAAGCTGCCACACGTAGCCAGTAGCTCACTTGCAGCTGGGCTGTTGGTGGACTTGCATCCTGTCAAACATCTTTGGTTTCATTGGATCTACAAAGACACAGCAAACCACATACACAGATTTCAAGTATTACAAAAAAACCCTTTGCAGTAATTCTGCCTGTCAAAGATAATTAGAAAATTTGGCCTTGGTGAGAGGAGTGCATATCTTTTTCTGGTATAGTTAAACTATTACCTAACAGCTTGCAAAAAAATGCATTTAGCTTTCCATTTGGGATTCCTTCTTTCTTCATATAGATTGGTCTCTTCTGTTGGGTGGTGAAAGTAATGTAATTGCATTAATAGTCTAAAAAAATACATTGATCATTCCTATTTTCTCACACTTTAACCTACTGTTCTCTCATTTCCTATACCTGAGGAATGTCTAATGACATTCAGGGATGACACAGCCTAAATCAGAAGACAAGATTATGATTAGCAATAGAAACAAGCCAATTTCCACACTAATAAGAAGATCACCCCTATGTATTTAAAAAAAAAAAAAGAAAAAAAATATTTTTTTCAGTTTATGTTACTGATATTTAAAAGATAAAGAAAGCAAATGATAAGACCAATCATTATTACTGGAATAAACTATGACTTTTGAACAGACATTGATTATGTATTTACGTGTTCAAGGTGATTACAGCAAAGGTTAAGACATAACTTGGAGTTGTCTCATTCAAAAACAATCCTTGAAAAATAACAGTGCTGTATCTGTCTGGTTAAACAGCAAATCTGTCTGGTTTTTTGGGGAAAAAAAAATTTAAATCCAACTGTTTTCTCTTTTAAAATATTTTATACATTAATTACTTTAAAACTGCAAAAATAAAGAGCATATATTTCTAACATTACCTTACAGAGGAAAGCTTTAGAAAGTTCTGTCATAAAAAAAAATGTACCTCTGAGACACCTATTACTCCCTACAGGGGACAAATAAGAAAATCCTAAATGTTTAATAATGGAAAAGATACAATCCAAGAGACAGTGGATGATTTATCACTTAAATTCTGCAATTGCAAGGCATTGAAACAATTGTTTCATTCTAAAGACAGGAATTTACATTAATCCCTTAAAATTAAAATAATTTTCTACATTTCTACATCCTGCATTCAGATCTGAATCCAAAAAGAGAAAAAAAATTAGTCATGTAGAAAAATAACTTGTATGCCTAGAGAAATAGTGTACATGCCTAAACTATTCTGGATATAGAAAATTGCCAACAAAATGAATCTTCAGACCTGCTTTCACTTTTAGGAAAGGTTTAATGGCAAAACATTAATCCACATTATTTTGCAATCAAGAAATAATTACATTTCAGAAATTATTTATCTTTCTTGCTTTTTCTTCTATATTTAAATCTTAAGATAAAGGTAAGATAATGTAGTAATTTATAGGATTATTCAGATTTTTTTTCAAGAAGTAGATTTTTTTCCTTCAGCTACATAAAACCTTTTCAAGCCACTTAACACATCAAGGTAATTCCTGATGATCTTTAGTTGTTAATGTCTTATCACACTAAGCTATCAAAAAAGTATGTTAATTGCATATTTTAACTTATAAGTTAAATACTCTCAAAATTGCAACATAATCCTATAGAAGCATAGTGTATTCTTCAAAAGATTTACAAAGATAAAGGTCAATGAATAAGTACTGTCTAGGCTTCATGCTCATTCACTCTTTGCCTCATTAAGGAATGCAAAATAGTCCAACCTGACAGATTAGATTGAATAGCTTTGTGATGGAACTGATTTACTGCTGCCAGATGTATCAGGACTATGACATTTACAAACTATGTGTATAAATTGCATTGCAATTTCATAACAATTTCCAGTGGTGCGATCGGGAATACATGGAGAGTTGCTCAGTAAATCTAAACCCGGTATCTGAATTCTCTATCTTAACATCAGCGTCTTTATTACACACCTGGTAGTTTCTGCCCTTCAGTACACTCATCAGTAGTATTCCACAGCCCCATTGGTTTTCATATTGTTCAAAGAATTAAGGATATAATCCACAATCCTGAAAAGTACTGGTTACTTCCAGCCTCTGGCTATGCAGTAGGACAATCACGAGATAAAGAACAGCTCTCCTTAGCCAGTTTCTATGTAAAGGTGCAAAAATACAGGCACAAAGCACAACCATGAATGGAATTACATGAAAGTCCTGATCTGCATTGTGGTTGGGTAAATTCTGGTGCTGATTTTTCCCCAACTGTATTTACCTCTTCAACAATTTCTTTTAGGAAGAAGACTTCAGTGCTCAGAAAGGCTCGAGAAATTTTTTTATTTATTTATTTCTCCTACAGATAGAATTGAGTGATAGCAGTTTTTTCCAATATTTGGTGCATGTCCTTAGAAGGTAAGGACAATCAAGTCATGACAAAAGGACTGTAAGGTTTAAGCTCTGTGTGTTTGCTTTCTTTTTCTTGTAATTTTTTCTTTCCCATCTCCTCTTCCCTCACAAAGTTCATATTATTTGTCATTACAGGCTTTTTTCTCTGAAAACTACTTACCACTGGAGACGTGAAATAGAGAATTTATTGGGTCTTAATATATGCTTGAGTATTTACTGTGCTCCCAGTGTTTAAGTTATAGGAAAATAAGAATGTTAAATAACCAATATGAATTTTCCTACTAATCACCTTTATCTTTGCTTGCCCTGTCCCTAAAAGGTAGATTATATTTAGAAGCTTCTAGTAGTAAGTTCACATCTGTTTTCATTTCTGTATTTTTATCTTTTTTGTCTTGTAATTTTCTTTGTCCTTTTGGTCTTGGATGTTTTGTTGGTTTCTTTCCCATTTACATTTTTGTAATGTTGTTAAGCCGTTATAATATTTTTCTTCTCATCATTACAAATTATGAGTCCCTATTACACAGAAATGGAAGAATAGGGAGTTTCACATTTTAATTTCCCACTGGCAAAAAAATTCCCCTCATGAATTGTTTATTTTCTTTCTGACAATCTTGGTGACATGTGCTCTTCGTGAAAACCTATTCATGGAGTTATTAATAATTCACAAGATTTTCTACACCCAAATGGGTATTCCTACTGTCATTGCTACAATAGACAAAAGTTCCCCCTCTTAAAAAAAAGAAAAAAATGATTTTTCTTTAGTGGCAACTAGTTTGTTGTGGGTGATACATCCTGGTACACTTTTCCAGTGCAGTTTTCTGCCAACTGTGATGGGACAGAATTGAATCACACACCTTGTGCATTTTGCACATGCCATCATCAGGATGAACAAAGCAGAGAGAATATCAACCCTTTTGGGAGGTGTCTGGTTACACTGTGCTTTGCCGCTTTTCCTGCTTTTCTTGCTTATAGATTTCTATACAATTTTGAACTATTAATTCTCTTTATGAAAGAGGCAAGAATACTGAAACTCCTGTCACAACGACCTTATCCAGTAAACCCAAAAAAAAACTTAGTCAGAACTTTTTCCTAAGACAAAAAAAAAAAAAATCTGATTGTCTACCACTCAGTACACAAATAGTTCTGAATTTTGACTAAAGTAGGAATTGAGATACAACTAGAATAACAAACCTCAACATACATAGTTGAGAAAGGCAAAAGGTGGATATAGTCCAAAGAGTCCCAAGTAAAAAAGTGTGAATTTGAATCATCAGCTGTGCTTCAATAAAGTAATTCTTCCCTCTAATAATGTTAAAGTGTATGAAGTGAAATGTTGAATTTCACTGAAGGGAAATGCTGTATTAAGAAGCACAAGTGACAGGGAAGGACCACCCTGTAATTTCATGGTAGTGCTGCCACAGGTGTAATAGTTACTTGATCAAAAGTGGCATTTGGATGTCCTGTCAAGGTTCAGGATTTCACTGTTCTAGGCTGCATACACAAAAGATCACAGGAACAATTCTCCTGATAGAGACCTTACAGTCAGAGAGAACTTTATTCACTTTCCTAAACAAGGGCATGAACTTCTCCTTTTGAGCCTATAGGGTGCCTAAAATACCCAAAAAAGGGTGGCAGACCCAAAAGAGTTTCTGGAGATATATGGCCAGTCTCAAACGTCAGTCAATACTTGTATGTAGAAAAGTGAATTAAAATTTAAGCAATATCACATGGGTAATACATACAAACAAGACAACAGTGAGATAATTACAATCAAACCAGAAGTACACTGGCACAGCATCACAGTTGTCAAGTGCTTAGATTTATTATGACTTGCATGAGTTTTAACAGGAAGGCTATCACAGAACATCACAAGAGAATGGAAAGTAGCAGAAAAAATTAGGTGTACTATAGTGCATGCAGTTACCACTTTCACTTTGCAGCTTTTATGCCAAAACTGTGCAGAAGAGTTGTTAAAGTATATGGTTCCTTGAAGTAGGCTACACCCACACATCCAAGATTTTGCTTTATTTGGGAATTTGTCACTTCAGTTAGAAAAAGACTCCCATAACTCAGCAGGTCTATTGGAATATCAACAAACTGTGTGAGGAATGGGAAGAACTCTTCATGCAGTCTGAAGAGTTCTCTAGAGCTAATAAATTGTTCTTTGCAGACAAATAGCTCAGTGTGAACATGCAGATACCAGTATTCCACATTTTGATTCACAGTCTGGATACAGAAACACAGAGCTGGAACAAGCTCAGAACTGATACCTTTGGTCTGATCATGTCTAATTAGCACTGATAGTACAGCACTTTATTACATAATCAATGGCTGATGTAGTCTCTATCTCCTGTGCAACCAGCAGGTAACTAGAACACTTACCCAGAAAGTCAGAATGTTGAGGTGCTTGAACTCCCAAAACAACAATATTATAACCATCCTTGTAACACAACAATTGGAGATTAAATTAATTCAGTGTAGAGATGATGGACCTCTTTGAAATGTAAATTAGCTGGGAAATGTGTGCTGGAATACAGGTGTTCTTCTTCCTAATGCCCTAAAAGAATTAAACATCATTCCCAAGAAGTTTACTCACCAAATCATTTTGAAGCTGCTTCTAGTGGGAAAAAAAAAAATCTGTGCTCTGATGCCTTATTATAATTGCAAAGAAAACTAGCATCTAATGCTAAGGAAATTCCTCTGGAAAATTAAAGCTGAAATCTTCAGCGGAAAAAAAAGAATTTTCCTAATGGTCTTAAGCCTGTCCACTCTGTCTCTATGCTTCCCTTCTCTCCCCAGTTCCAGCCCTTTTTCTACCCTTTCACCCTTAGGAAAAATAACAGCTGGACTTCAAAGCATGGCCTCTGTCAACAGCCTGCCTAGGTACTTAAAATTTGGGCATCAGACCAGAGTGCATAACAGAAACAGCCTCGCGGCATTCAAAGGTGATAGAGAGCCCATGTGTCAACGTTCCCTTCTGTTCAACATCTCTGTGACCATCTTTTAAAGCTCAGCTGATGTTGATCTTTCACCATCAGAACAATAATAATCTTTCCTGTCCAAAGGACCCTGATGATAATTTCATTTGGTGGGTTAGACACAATTACATATAGATAACTTTCCATCAAGATGGTCATCTTGATGTGTCTCTGCTCCTCTGCTGCACTCCCCTCTTGTTTGTCCTCCCACCAGCTTCCAGATTGAAACAGGAGCAAAAGTTTTGTCTGCTCCTCAGGGCATGCACTGCATTACTCCCTGGGATTTATAAGAAAGACACAGAAGTATACTTTGAAAAAATAAAGAGCAAAGTTGAATTCTTGAATTCTCAGCTGGTCTGAAGTCAAAGTCACACAAACAACTTTTGCATATGGAATGTGGAACACTCAACTGAGCTCCTAAATGCATTATCATGCATGCAAAGCCTTTCATAGTCAAATGCTTCTAAGTTCCACTGCACATGCATATCATGACTGTGAATGTGCAAGCAGGGTACAAATGCTTGCAATGTTCATGTTCCCAGAGTACTTAGGGAATTTTAATGAATACATGTATAATTCATTTAAAAGGAGATAACTGGCATGTGGCATACCAGGAACTGTGACCTGCTCCATTGATGTTAATGATAACAGCCTCAGCCAACTGCAGTGATGAACCTCCTTGAACCTTACAGTAGCTCATATATTTTCCTCTTGCTATAAATGTTTTATTTTACCTGATACAGTAATGAAATTGTCAAGATAATGAACAGAGTAATCATTTCACACAAATGGCTAACTTTAATTAAAAATCACAGTGTTGACTGCTAAAATATGGGGGTAACAGACCATTGATCAGATCACAGATCACTGATAATTGAGATGTGGCTATAGATGCAAAGACCTGTGAACTCCACCTTACCAAAGGACATGATGTGTGCTGTCAGTAAGCAGTAGTCTCAACACATCATTAGCTCATATATAAGTAATTCTTTACTCAGCTGTTAAATCTGCAAGGACAAATATTACCTGTTTTACCACCTCCAAAGTAACAGTCTGAATTAAGGACACAACTGCCAAAGTAAGGGATGTCATTGTCCTGAGAATGTGATTTCCAGGAACAATGGGAGACTATTTCTTCTGGAAGGTTTTCCTGAGGAGCAGAAACTCTCCTATCCTATGGCATGCCATTCCATGACTGCCTAAGCAAGTAGCACTCACAGAGGGAAACTGAAGTTGGCTTTTCTGAAGAATATTTCAAATCTCTGTTCTTCTGAATGCAGTGATCAGTTTCATGTCTTGCTATATTCTATTACAATTTTCATCAGAGTCACAAGGTTATAATCTCATCACATGGCATAACAAGAAAGCTGGATATTAGTTTTTAAAATTTGGGGTGTTTCAATTAGAATACAACATTGTTTCTCATTCTCTACTTCTTTTTTGAAAGAGTATAGAAAAAGAGAAATAATAAAATTTGTCTTACAAATCAAAATGATGAAGGTGATTTTGAAAGATCTGACAGGGTCTTGAACATTTTTAGCTGTGGATATATGTCTGGTCATTGTGGACTTGATGTGAAATGCCAAGGTGTTATGAGAATCACCTCAGTGCTGTTTTCTCAAAACTTTCTCCTTTTGTTTACTAGTGGCAAAGAAATCATGCCATGGGAAGACAAAAGAAGAGGTAGTATGAGACCAAGTTTTAACATGTTGCATTATTGCACAAAGCAGTAATTAAAGCTTTTGCACAATCATATTAGAAAACACTGCTGTAGATGTCTACTCTAGAATAATCAATGTGGACTACACAGGAGCATTCCTAACACTGACAGAGTATAGGCAGACCTAACAACAAGTATATTTCCACATCATTTCTCTTGGCCAGTCTGTATTTCTGTAGGACAGTCTCTACTGTTTTCCTAAGATACTGTCCTCCTTACATTTAAATCTGCCCTTCTATCAGACTAGTTATTCTTTTGAGAAATCATACCAGGATTTCAGGATACAACACATTATTTATTCATATAATCATAAATAACAGGTAACTATGGAAACTGGTAAATATGGACAGTGATGAATGAGTTTTTCTACTGGGACCCACCAATGCCCTTCAGAGAGAGATGGCCAGTAGCCCCTTTGCACTGTTTGTGCTCCTATAGAAACAGAGGCAAACAGTGACTCAAGTAAAAATTAACAGTTTTGATGAGTAAAACTTAACGGCTGACCTCTCCAAAGCTGCATCTCATATTCTCACAAAGTGAAAAAAATCCTAAAAGACTTTGGACACATAAAAGTGACTTTATATGCTTAATGAGCTAACAAGGTGTTTAGCTACAAGAACATTCTGTTTATATGGCCATAGACAAGAATTTTTAGAATATGAACATATCCTGGACAGCTGCAGTGACAGAAATTCACTTAGCTATCCTTACACTGTAACAATATTCGGTCATTATCAGTCAAGATCTATCTGAACAAATGACCTAAGAATAAAAAAATTCCATATTTATTACTTACTAGAGGTCTTCTTTTGGTTGCTTTTTTGGTTTTTTGGTTTTGGTTTTGGTTTTGGCTTTGGGTTTTTTGTTTCTTTGTTTTTTTAATGAAAAAATAAGAGTACTTTTAGTTAAGCAAATAAAGGCTTAAACATATTTCAGGTAAGTAAATACATAAATATTGAATCAAGACATGGGCAATTTCAGGAGGACTCTCTCTGATAGAAAATCAACATTTCCTTACCTAGGTGTTCAAATAAACTGGACTATGAGAGTTGAATTTCAACTAACATCATGCTTAGACTATATAATTTTAAAATACAGTAGAAGCACAGTATGAGACCAAAAAAGCTAGAAAGATAGTGCCTTGTAAGGTCTCTAATAATAGAATTTGTGCTAGTTTCAGTATACTTGAGGGTATTCAGCAATTATAAGTTATACCTTAAGATGCTTCCACTACTGTATATATGTATCGATGACTATCAACAATAAGCAGTTGTTATGTATATTGTCATTTTATCCTCCAAAAGAAGGTATTTGCAGGTTGGGTTTGATTTTTAAGAAAATATCTCCCTCCTTGAAATGAACTATGATATTAATATTATGCATGATCACATGATATTATATTTTTTTAATTTTATGAGTACTTAGTAAATGTTATTAATCCAACTTTTAAAACTCAGACCCTAGTAACTCATAAAAACTAATCATTTCACTTTAAGTGGTAAAACTGAAATTTGCTTTCAGAAGAAAACTGGATAGGACAAAAGACAAAACACTAAATTATGCCTATAAGAAGAGAATTTCTGTTACATATCAACATACACATGTATCCACTTTCTCCCTTGAGCAGTGTGACCAAGTAAGCTTCCTTCTTCTAAGTATATTAACATCATTATCAACTTTGTTAACACAAAGAAATTTTGCTGAGTCTCACTCTGTATGAGAATGCCAGTTTATCTCTTCTGAGCCTAAATGCACATCGCTTGAAGGGGAGAACTTATTCTCAGAACTAAATATTAATTTTTCTAATGTTTGTTCATGATACTATTAGAAGAGTGACTTGAGAGCATTTCATTAATATATCCCATTAAATGTATATATATATTCCCTTATGCAATAATGAAACAGAGTAAGTTAATGGAAAACTGCTTTTTATATAGCAAATGTTCAAGACATAAAATTTTCCCATAATTTCCCAAAATAAAAACCAGTTAGAATTTCCCCTTTAGCTTCTTTATTCTCCCAGGAAATTCTCAGATTACAAAAATGTCCATTATATTTTTTTCTTCTAATGTGACTTTTCTCTTCCTTTAGTATACTACATCTGTAGGTACTTTTGCATATAGGGAAAATCAATGATGACAGCATTTATTAAGTGTTCAAGAACAAATTGTATCTAAAACCCTCAGCCCTCATATATTGCAAAAAAAGGAAATGAAACCTAAAGTTCAGGTTAATATTAGCCCTCTATGTTTTACAAGGCCACTAATTAAATCGGTGTAATTGTTTATGCTCTGGTCTTGTTCTTGATAACACAGATGTTTTCCATGCTTTTCTACACTCTTCATGTCACATTTTTAAGTAACACTAGCCTGCCAATAACGATTATATGATTTTTAGTTCTCATGGATCTTCATTTACCCAACAATCAAGTTGTATAATCTCCATTGACTTCTGCTCTGTTTCCATCTCACAGTAAGCCAATGTCAGTTGTTCAACACTGTTAGTTTCCCTGCACTATAAAGTCTAACAGGCTGTCAAAATCCTGCTGTCATCGTGTTGGGAAAGAGATTGCAAGAAAGCGTGGGAAGGGGGTAGTTTAAAATTATTCCTGTCAACTGCTTTCAACAAAAGCAAATCATACATTTGGAGTCTACCCCACTCAGGCTCCAGTGGTTTTCTTGTGTCAGTGAAACCACCATATCCATTGCTAGTGGATTTTCATGCACTAAACTTGGAGCTGGCTGGAACATGAAGGTGATTCTTCTGGTTTAGAAGTTATGTATTCATTTAGCAAAAAAGACTTAATTACTAAGGTTTTGGCTCCAAACTCTGCAGTCCCTATGATGGAGAGTGAACTTCATTGTGATCTGAGATTTCAGCTAGAACACTAAATTCAGAACACCATTGCTAAGTCAAGACACTGCTCCACTGTGGGCATTCATGGGATAAAGGGGTATAGCCCGACTCATAGTGGTCTTCACCACAGGCTGCATGGGAATCTCTGCTCCAGAGCCTGGAGCACCTTCTCCCTGGCCTTCTTCATTCACCTGGATGTCTGCAGGACTGGTTCTCTCATATTCTCACTCCTCTCTTGTCTGTCTGCAATTACTTCTGCATAATAATTTTCTCTTTCCTTCTTAATTATGCTATCCCAGAGGCACTACCACCATCCCTGGCAGGCTTGACCCTGGCCATCACTGAGTTCAGCTTGAAGCCAGGTGGCTTTGGACAAAGGGAAGCTTCTGGCAGGATCTCAGAGAAGCCACCCCTGTAGCCCCCTGGTACCACAACCTTGCCACACAAACCAAACTCAATTTTAACTATTTTTTCATCAAGCGCTACTTAATTATACTTATGATTAAAAGGAGTAATAATTTTCCTAAATAAGTTTAGAGTTCACTACCTATGTATGGCACATGATGGAAAGACTATACCCAAATTTTAGACAACTAAAAAAAATAGCTCATATTTCAAAGTAATTTAACAGATCATATGCTATAAAAAGCAATATATTTTGATATTTATAAAATATCCATATTATACTATAATACACATGCAACTTGTTTGTTACTGCCTATTAAAAATATGTATTCAAAATATGTTACTCACCACAAATAAACCTCTTGGAAGAAAGTGAGATTGCCTTTTCAGGCAATGTGATACACACTGCTACTGTTAATGAAGTACTTGAATAAAAACTAGTCACATGTTTTGTGTTAAGTGCAACCTTTGGTCACTTACACTGCTAGGAAAAGCAAGATGGTGCTCATTTTATTGACTGTTTTAAAAAGTTCAGTTCACCATATTTTACCTGACACAATTTTCCTCTGATCTCATAAGAAGGGAAGGACATGCTCAGGTAACTGACTCAGTGTTTCTAATTTTGCTTTGCTTCAGGAATTTATAAAAATGGAAACACAGGAAAAGGTAGTTTTTGAAAGTTTTATGCCATTGCACAAATGCAGTTATTACATCAATTACACTGAAGGGTAGGCAACACCCAAATCAGTCCTCAAGACCATTCAATCCACTTTGCTGGCTATTCTGTCAGCAAATGCAGGAATACCTTTCTGAGACTGACAGAAACTACTAACATTCTTGAAGCACATTGAAGCCGCCTCGCCCTAAAAGAATGCAAATTTTCAACCAGAGTTTAACCTTATAATTTGGAAAACAAATAAACAACAAAAAAAAACCCAAACAAAACAAAACAAAACAAAAACAAAAAGAGAAACACCCCAAAGACAAGACCATAGTTCTGTTTTTCCTTATCTCACACTTAGGAGGTGTCAGTTGATCACCTACCTTTGTGTTTCTGTCAGACCCATCACTGAAGGGGATCAGGGTTATTCATTCAGCCCTGGACCTTCTGATGAGACAGACTGATCCCTTGGGTCTCTGGAAATATTTCTCTCATTTAATAGTTTTGAAATTATTTGTCCCAAGGGATAAAGCTACTTAAAATTAATGACATTGGGATTTTTCTATTAGGAGGGAATGTTTGGATCTGCTACATGTGCATCTGCTTTGGGTCAGATACATAACCACAGAAGGCAACTAAAAGATTAGCATTTTCTCCAGCTAATGATCTGATCTACCACATATGAAGCTATTCTTTATCTACAGTCTAGATTAATTTCATTATAGCCCTTGTATTGTAAAGAGGATAAAAGATTGAAAAAGGAGATGTGTCCCCTTTGTGTATTAATGTAATTAACATTGGTAAGCTTCATGCATTTCTAGATTCTCTTTGTTCTATAATTTAAAATTATTATAAACATTTTTTCAAAGATTTGTGCTTTGTGATGTGTTTATTATAGATTTTTTAGTTGGTTCTATTGAAAACAAGCTATTTGTAAATTGGGGGTTCCATATGAGATCAAAATATTATGCACAGGGTTTTTTGCTTATTAGTACAAGTAACATGGCATGAGAACTGATTTGAGATGCCTGAGGAGATATTTTCAATAAATGTCAGTTATTTATTTTGTATGTAAATTCAGACATATTAGGAGTTTTACTAGTAATTTCATTTTGGCTTTCAAGAATTGTTTATGGCTTTGACAACTAGTCCATGTCATTAGGAAAAGTGGAAATGAATTCTCAGGGCCACACTGTCATTTGCCTTCTCTAGTAGTCTAAATATTTTTGCAGTTTTATTGCATTTTCTGTATTATGCATATACCTTATGCGACCTTTGGTGCAAGCAGCATCTTCAGGGTGTTTACAAACCCACATTTCTCGACAAAAAAATTGTTCTCCAAATTTACATATATAGCTACATATATATAGCTATATGTGGGTGAACATTAGTAACTTTTCATTTGGATACCAAACAGTTATATATCACCATATATCATGAGATATATAAATGCCAGTGTATTTATCCAGTACATGCAGACAACTGGCTTTAAATATAGCACAAATTTTGACAGGACTAGTCACCTAATGCCATCAATGACAGCAATATATGAAACAGCCTCAACTTAAATAACCTTTTCAAAAAACCCACAGAAGAATTATGAAAGACTAAAAAAAAAGATTACAGTTAAAGAATGAATCCCTTAAATTTTTCATTTTCCCTGTTAACAATGAATTCTCAGTTTAGTTGGCTCTGCAATAGAAAGGTTTAGACTTCTATCGCTGTTAACTGGGTTTTTCAGTGCCACCCTTTCCGATTACTTTTTTGGCACTCTGTGTCTGCTCTGAAGATAACAGGTACCAACTATATTTGACCCAAAATAGGTGCCTGTCAAGTCCCTTGGAAGATACCCATTTTATTGAAGAAAATGTTTTCCCACATACTGAGAATTACCATTTCTAAACCTGTAGACACATAAAGATGTGTTTCGAATAACTGAAAACTAGGAATGCGGTAACAAATGGGTAACGTTGCACATACAGGAGCAAATATTGTTCTTTTTTTCTTGAATTGCACCCAAAGAGAGTTTATGCAGTTTACAGAATCAACAATGCAAAAACCTAAATACTTCAAGAATAATACTTGTAATGAATTATACACATCTACTAGCATAAGAGGTAATTTTACTAAAAAAACTGTTATGAAAGCACCATAAATTGTTAAAAACACTTACAAATTGTTTCAATACTCATGATTATGTCTGTCTATGTTTTATTTCTTCAGAATTAAGGATCAAGAACAGTTTCATTTGCAAATCAGGAAGGTCTGTACTGGAAATTAGTAGACATTAAGGTAACACCATTCATTTGACCAAAACAGCTTCTCCCAGATCACCCCAGACAAGCTCCCATGCACCAGGTGCTGAGAAAATCAATAATAGAAAAAGATTTTGAAGACTTTAGCATAACGACATCCAGTGGAATCTATACAATTTCAAGCTATACAATGACTCTGACTTCCCAGATGTCCTCTCTGTGGGAAACTCAAAATACCAAGTTATCTCTCCTGTAGAGAGCTACAGTCTTTCTGCTCCATGAGCCACTCTGATGCACTGTAAAAATCTCTAGCTAATGCATACTTTGGACATATGTCTGGCTGAAAATCCTTCAATGAGTATGTGACTGCTGACAAAATACCTCAAAATCTATAGATCCATTATATCAATCAACTGGTGCTTTTTTTCTGCCAAAACCTTCTAATTTTATGTGCTATTTTTGACAAAAATTGAGTACTCCCATAAAAAGCAACTATTGCAAAGAAAATAAAAAAAGAATTTTCATTTTAGTCTGCATTTTCTGTCAGAAAAAAACAAAAGGAAAAATAGAGCATAAAGGTGGCAAAAAGGATTTTAGGCCTTTTTTTTCTGACACTCCTAGTAACTGTGTCCTTAAGGATGTTTGTCCAAGCATTTTAACTGGCCATGTCCTCAAAAGCAGAATATGTCAAAAAGCTAAGGAACATTCACTGTAAAACTTGATTCAACACAGCTTTGAGAGAAAATAGAAAGGAATATTTCAAGGCAGTTGAAATTTTTCCTGAAAAAGGGAAGCTGAATTTGTTTGTAGTAACTAAAAATCACCAGCAACTCATCGATCCTGGATATTTCTAATGCATGAAAGAAAATCACTTTTGTAAAAATTCAGTACCAACGCAGATTAATAAAGTCTCACTCCTAAGACCTATTAAATTTTGTAAATTATTAATATTCATCTATAGCACTACTGTGGAAGAAAACAAAAATTCAGATGTGGCAGTAGAGTAAGAAGCTTCTAACCACAGAATAAAAATGTTACCAGCAATGTTTTAAGACAGAGCTGTCCCTGTGAATATGATGTCAGAAGGTTTTTGTCATTATCACTTCTCTAGTAAAGTGCCTTTTACAGAGACTTGTGATAGTGGTTGCTGTTGCCAGATACAGAGCAACCAGCTGAACAGAGTTTGAAGACCATCATTGGGTTAGGAAAATGTTGTGTTCATCGTTGAAGTTCAGCCATAATTCTCATATCATGACACAACAGTAACAAAGAACATTGCACTTGAACAGGCTGTTACAGAAATTCTAGGAAATAAAATTGCTAATTCTTGTAAAATCCAGTTGTTTGAAAGACAGATTAGACATGGGAAAATGTATTAGAAGTCTCTAGATTTTGTAATGATTTCTCTGGGCTAAGGAAAAAGAGTAAAACAGGCCAAAGAAGCAGTAAATAAATTTAGGTGTAGAAACTGCTATGGCCAGACAACACAAAAATCCTCATAAAGGATTACATATCATAACACAATTTCAAAAGATTACTATGGTGTCTATGAGAAGGAAAGATAAATTGCATTAAAGTCATGAGATAACATTTCCAGGAGTGCCTCAGGGAATTTCAGAATGGTTTACTTATCTTGGAAACTTTAATTTCCCTGAATTCCATCTCTAGGCAGTGCGTGAGAGTGATCTCTCTGGAAGGAAATTCAGACAGGCTAAGCAGGCCCTTGCTTCGAAACATCTATTTGGAAGTCCTGAGCAATGCAGAATCAATGATAGGCATAAAGATTTTTTCAGCCAAACATGCTTTTCCACAAAAAATATTCCTTTATTTAATGATAAGAAAATATTTTTTCTGAACTGATCTCAAGTTTGTTTTTGATTTGATTAAAAAATGTAATAATGAATCTCTTTTGGGGTATATGGAGGGAAAGCTCTTTCTTTTGGGAGGTCAAAGAAAAAGAGAAGTATTAACATAAATTTTCATTCTTAAATTAATATTATATATTAAAGAACATACTGACAGTTACTGGCTAAGTACCACAGCGTGGACAAAAGTTGGGTGGGATTTTTGCCTCTATTCTATCAGAAGCCACCAAAAGTTTATTAAATACCAGCTGAGGAGCATGAAAAAAGAATTTGGGCTTCCTTATGATTGCACTGCTTTCCTTCTTTGGTACTTTCTGGTACACTACCAGCTGTGGTGTATTTTGAATAATGAGAAATTTTCACTACCAGTTTTAAATGGTAAAGAAGTTAACATGTCAACACATTTTAAGTTCACAATTTGTATGATATGTCTGTACAAAAGTGGTAGTTAGGAGAAAGTTTTATCTGGATAAATAAAGAGAATGACAGTAATATCTTCCTCCCCAAAATGGGGAGGTAGTTAAAGTGGATTTGAGAGATACAGAGTATTTCAATATGAGTAGGAATCCAGCTGGTCAGAAAGTTCTCAAAAATTTACAGTGTCTATCCTTGTTTCAGCGTTCATGCTCTAACTTTGATAGCTGTGTATGTATTACATGGACATGTTCATCAAGCACATACAAATATAAAATGGATATTCGAAATAGATAGCGTTAAAATAGATGAAATAGATAAAAAGAAAGAGTATTAAAATGCTCAGAACTGGGTTTTGGTGAGTTACAGTTTCCTTCTTTGTTCCAATGGTATTTATTTACTTCAGATACTACTGATATATACTCATGCTAATCAATAACTATCAGAATCAAAATTATCATATACATCAAAATTGTACCATAATATAATTGGAGAATTCCATGACTGGCTGCTGTTATTATTAAGCATGGGGACTGGGTTCTACAGGATGTGCTAAAAATCTGAGTCAAACTCAAGACTTTGTGCTAAAGCATTTCTCTTACAGCACTCTGATGTGGTTTCCATGGAATACCTAGGGGTTAAACATATCAGTCTTCTTCCTATAGAAGTCATTATCCACAGAAAGCTGAACTGTAGTCTGGTTGCACACAATGTCAATTTAGAAGTCATTTGCTTCCAGTAGAATCACTCATTATATGAAGGTAAAAGCAGAGCTATTAGTATCTCCTTATTAGGTCAAATACTCTGGTCAAAGAAGAATTTAAAGTCTGAGATTAAATACCTAGAAAGTCTCCACATTTTTATGTGGTTGCCTTCTGTAAATAGGGTAAAAACACTGCTGTGATATGGACTTAAGTATGTGAAAGATTATGTGGAAAAAATGTGGAGGAATTTCCACCACTATTGTTTTGCTTAAATATTTATATTCCAACCATGTAATGCCTTAGAAAAAGCCTGTATTACCAGAGTTATCGTATAGGAATTTTTATTTCATTTACTTTCTTTCTCTAACTTTGTGTGGTGTTTCTGAATTTACCTTGGCAGTATAACTTCTATAATTAAATTCAGAATTACTCAAAGTAAAACAGCAAAAATATTGTGAAGGTTGTTTTCAAAAGGTGTTATGACATTTCCAAGGTTATGCTAATGACAACATCTGCGTTGCGGGAATCACAAAGTAAAATCGTAAACACTGATCACAGCTGAGAGACAACTGTGTGTTACAGAACATGAAGATTAAAAAATGTCAAACTCCCAGAAACAGAAAGAGTGAAAGATGCAGAGGGGAAATACTTATGTGTCCTGTGATAGGAAAAAGGAGATTACCAAGTAATTGACTTAGTCACATTGAGTATTAGAAATACAAAAAGAAAGGAAATCTATCTGAACTATGTAAATGGAGTGAAAAAAGGAAGAGAACTTAAAACATTGATCCAGCATATGACCTATCTTAAAAGAAGACAACCAACAAACACAAACCCATAACAGTTTTGTATCTAACAAGGAGTTCAGTAGAGAATATTGAAAAATTATTGATTGGGCTGATAAAAAATAATATTAGTTAAATTTATGCTAAAAATGTTAAATATTTTTAGCACAGGTTCTGATTTTAATCTCAGCTGAAACAGAATAATCTTAAGCCAAATATATTTATTTGGAAAATATTACATCTAGCTAAAGTAACACTTGTCTTGTTCTAATTATATTTCCAAATAAATTCTTTTTTTTTTAATATTCTAGATACATAGTTTTATGTCAATATTGTAAAAATTATTCCTGTAAAGGAGGTAATATTCCAATTTTGTCCACAGCATTGTGGTTATCCACTAAGAATATGGGATAACTTAATTCAATTCCTTTCTTTGTGTGGGTTTTAATTTATCCTTCAAGTATAATGACCCCTGGAGGCATAAAGACTAAGACGTCCAAGCAAAACATCCAGGAAAATTAAAATTATATCAGCAGGCCATGAAAGGGTTTACATTCTTTGTTGTAATCTGTTAGACCTCTTGGTATCAGAAATAAACCAATAACTGAAAGAGAAAGCATAGCAATGACCTTCTGTCCCCCTGTTTAATGCCTTTTGGGTCTTATTAGAACCATCTCACATTGTTTAAGATTGAGCCAATGGTCATTAAAATGTTAATGCATAAAAATAAATGCAACAAGATTTCCAATGAGAATGATTATTCCTGAGATATGCAAAAGTGTTTATGGCTTTCCCATCTATTAACAAATTTGTGAAACTACACTTAATTTACTTTCCTTTTGCAAAGATTCAGCAGCACTGTTTTCTTTCCAAGTCAAGAGGAACATTTTGAATCAAACATTAATTCCAGATTTTCAGTCCGGAAAAGCATTTTCTTCCCCCAGACGAACACGAATTTCAGCTGGCATAATTTTTTGAAGCTCATAATGAACTGCAAACAGCTATTTGTACAGTTTTCATTAAGGTCAGTTGATTTCCATTCATTTTATATTAATGAAGTTTGAATGACTTATTCTAAACAACTCCCAATTTATGATCCTCAAAGGAAGAGGTAAAAAGCCTATCACCCATCATTTTAAACATGAACAGTGGTCCCTGTGTAGCTTTAAAATGCTAGCTGTTTTATAGTGCTATCCATTGTATATTCCTGCATCATTAGTAGGAAAGGTCAAGCAATATTTACTTATATTAGACAGGAACCTCATGAAACCATCACCATGAAACTATTCCTGAGACTGCTAAACTGATACATGTGCAATACTGCTTAATTCACTGTTCAATGAAAGCAAACGCCACTGAAGAGTTCCAGCTCAGCTCTTGTCCTCACACACACTTTATAAAGTAAAGCTAATTTCACCAAACAAAAAGTTCTTCCTCATGCAGACAATATTGTAAATTCAAAAAAGAATAAATGTGTGCCAAAGATATGAAATGTAATAGCTTGTTCCTTAATATTAATGGCTCATATATAATTAGCAGTTTGCTTTCTATGCAGAGAAAGTATAATTTTCATCCTTTGTTTTAGTTTATTATCATGAAATCAGAGCACAAACTCAATTGTCGTGAGATATTTGATCTTTCAGAGGTGAAATCTCTTTATGCGAATAATTTCCTTGCAGAGAAAAAGATGTTATAATAATGTCATATTGTTATAATAATGTCATAATAATAGCATTAAAATAATTTTTTAAAAAACAATAGAGGCAGAGATTCAAGTAATTTCTTTCTCTCACATACTAAATATTTAAAAAGAAAATGTCTGGACATTGCCTTGATCAACCTGCTCTAGACAATTCTGCTTGAGCAGGGAGGTAGGACCAGAAGACCTCCAGGCATTGTTTCCAGCCTCAATCATTCTGTGAAAGTACCATCATGAAAAAGATAATTCCCATTTGAAAATGCAAAACCAATTAATTTTTTTTTCTGGACAATATTTTTTAAGTAAGTAAAATATTAACCAAAACTATAGTAGCTGACTATCTCTAGAAACACACCTTCTAATTGAAAGAAAAAATACTTGGCCATAGAATATATTTTAATGTTTGTGTCTCTGAGGGAGAGCTCAAATGTGCCTGATAATTGCCATTCAGTAGAATCACACTTATTTTTTCTGGGAGTACCTCTGTGTAAAAACTTGGTGGAAGACAATGTCTTTAAAGTTTTGTGAGTTCCTCAAAGACATTAATATCTCGATGAGGTATGAACACATACCACAGCAAAACTATACATCAACAGTTTGAATTACTTCATATGTGCTTGCTTTCAGAATGGCTTAAATGCCTGACTGCTATACATAGGGACACCTCTTGGTTGCATCCTTGATGAGGCTGACTCACTGTTTGCTCGCTTTGGGAGTCTCCTAGGAAATGTTAAACTCCTTCACCATGAGTTTTGTTCCCTCCAAAAACTGCACATAACAGACTTTTCTTAGAACACACTACAGAAGTTCATGTCCAAGACTCAGGAGCAGAAAATTTGACTATCCTTAATGTATACCTTTAATGAATCCAGCTAAATGATCCTCTCATCAAGTAGAAAAAAGCTATTTTTATTGTATTATGAAATTGAAATATTAAATAACAATAACAGAAGAGGCAAAGTAGCTCTCACTGTAACACACTAGCTACCTTGTTTGTCCTACTGATAGCAAATGCTTACAGTCAAAAAGTATTTCCAGCTCCAAGGAAGACAAAGGTGTACATATTTATAGTGAGATACAATTATCCCAATAAAATGCCTTGCTGTATATCAGAAATACTAAGTACACTAAAAACAAGAAAGACAAAACAAGCCCATTTCCCTTTGCTTCAACAGCCATTATCAGCACATGTTTTCAAACCCACTGCCAATAACACAGCATAAGCAGATGAAAAGGTCTGCCAAAGCAAAAGAAATAGATCATCAAATGTTGAATAATTTGTCAATGTATAAGTTAGTGATGCCCTGCAGCGCTGGTAAATAACGGTTTTGGTTTTTTTTTTTTTTAAAAGCTTATTTTCATGATAGAGGTCAGAAATGAAAACAACACTTCTTCAAAACCTCAGTTCTCTTTTGAATTTTTACACTCCCTGGGAGCATAATTAAGACGCATGTTCTGTTTTGTTCAGAAAGCATTTTTTAAGCTACAGAAAAATCGGACTTTAGATATACAGCTTCAGTTAAGTTGTATGATGATAACATGGAGCCAGGCTAAATAAATTTGTTTTATCCTTTCTCTTTCTTGCTGTGACTATAAAAAAGAGTGTGTGTTTGGCAAGAAAAAAGTATCAGCTCTGTCTTCAGCAGCTGAAAGCAGGCATTGCCACTGAGATAGAAACCTGAATGGAAGAACACAGCACTTCACATTTTGTAATTAATTCTTTAGATTTCAAGACTTCTGATGAAAAGTGAGATATTCTCACTTTCTTTTCTTATTGTAAACCATAAAACTGGGGTTTAAAAAAACATTTAAAAAACAAAATTACAGCTGAAACTCTAAACTCCATGAATGATTTCTTCCCTCCTTCAATGTTCTCAGTGACACACCTCCATTCATTCTTAAAATGGAAGTTAAAAAAATTGCACAATTTAAAGGCACAGGTTAGCAGATATATATGTGTGCATATATAATATATAGCATACAAAAATTCTTAAACCTGTCATTATTATTATTATTGATAAATTTAAAACTCAAATCAGGGATTTGAAAAATTCCAGAAAGTCCTGACTGTGAACTAATGCAGTGCCACTCAACAAAAGGAGTCAGAACAAAATGGTGAAGATCATCATTTTGCTTGCAGGGCTGGTTCCACATATCTCAAAAGCCTAAAAGGATTTCAGAGGATTATCTTCGCCTAGATTGCTGTCACTCCTATTAATCAGTCTTTATTGATTGTTTAGTCTTTTGGTCTCCTCAAGTTCAACAAAAAGTCTATAATATACTGCCCTTGAACACATAAATAAATCTATGTGAATCACAGAGGGACTGGAAGTGTATGACTATGTGATTTTTATGATTCACATAACCGTGAGCTCTGGAGGAGTTTACAGGTATTTTTAACATATCACAATATATACATCAAATCTCAGCCATTCATTACGTATCAACAAGTAGAAGAATTTGTGAGTGTTCTACACCTGGTATATGTATCAGGAATCCATGTTTTAATTATTAAAATGAAAGTCAAAAACTAAAACAAGACATAAGGTAGCTGTTCAGAAAAAAGAGTATTTTTCATAAATGCCCTGTGTATTGGGAGAGAGTTTCTCTGGCATATTGATTTTACCAGCAAAAGTCACTTAAGGAAAAGAAAAAGAACAAAATATGCAAAAATTTATAATATGGACTACATGCTGTAGTTGTTTGGTTTTCTGTATAAATATTACTTTATATTTTATTTGTTAAATATCCATTGAAATTTATTTCATGCAAAACCAATGTGTTTGGAGAGATTTCTATGAATGCATAAAAATAATGGCACTTTTGAAAGGTTGGTTGATTATAAAATACTGTGAAACTTAATAACCTGCTACGAAATTCAGAGATATTTTACAATTAAATACTTTGATTTGTAAATTATCCTCAATTATTTCTCTTTAAAAAAATAATTTTTTGAATAATTTTGATCAGGAAGCAAATTCATATGTTTTTACCTGCTTGTAAAAAACTCCACGTCTTCATCAGTTCCTCAAAAGTATTTGAGCTTCCTTGTCGACCACCTAAGCTTAAAGGTTGATAAAAAAATTAGTTACACAGTGTTACATTATGACCCTATGGAGGTCTTCCAAAGTATGCCCTGATAATGAGAATTTTCCCTTCTCAACAGAGAAAGAATCTTCATAAATTATTCACCTGATTTCATCTTTTCCTTACTTCAGAAAATGATGATTTACCCCCAGAAGTTGCTTACGTCTCTACAGGAATCTCCAGGTTGATCTCTAAGCTTATGTTTAAATGGAATCTTAAGAAAGATGAATTCTGGCTGTGAAATGTCTTATTTTGTTCAAGGAACTTCTGTGTTTTTCTTCTTTCAATCTCTCAGAAACACAGAAACACTTTGCAGCAGCTCTCAGTCATAAGGATGGGATGCAGTCAGCTGAAACTGCTATCTTGTTCCTTCATAATTGGGCTTCTGTAAACTTATCCAGCAAAGCTCTCACAAAATTAGAAAGGTTTTGTAAAAGAAAGGATGAGCCTTGATGAATAAACTCAATTAAAATAAAACACGACAAAAAAGTTATCTTCCTGAAAAAATAAATCTCCATTTGATGGATAAGAAGCTTCAGAAAATCAGGCCAATAAGGGCATCTGAGTGTGATTAAAAATTCCAGATTGGACATTTTAAATTTATGGTAGATTAGCAATGATAAAACTTAACCAAAACTCTCAAAGTTATGAAGCCAATGACAAAGTTTAAGTGCAGAAGGTTATGATGAAACAAGTTACGATCCATATGCTCCTAGTGGTAGATGGCATTTTAATGTTATTGCTTAATGATACGTTTAATTTCATTTTATGTTGTTTCCCATAAAAGGGAGGAAATGGCAGTACAAAAAAAGGCTGGTTTCAACTTTTATATACTTCATGTATGCAAGTCCTGAAAGCAAAACAGTACTACACCAAAAGAAATTGTCTTCAAAAGTAATAAAATACATGCTCCACAGGAGACTTACTGATCTTTAACAATTCTTTAAGGGAACCCAGTGGTTCATAACATTTTTAAAATAACATGTTTGCATAAAAATTACAACCTAAAATAAGGGCACGGATGACTAAGAACTTCCCTGTAATATTCTTATTAAAAAGTTAAGTTTAAATCTTTCAAGATTGATAGTACATATTTTAAGAACAGGAACAAGGAGAACTTCCACATATAATACCTACTTATGTTACTTACAGTTAAAAAAATTTATCATGAGCATGGTCATTATTGTACTTTCATTCTCTGTTGAAATTCTCCTAAAAGTTTTTTTTAGCATGTACCAATCACTGCAACATATCTGCACTTGTCACACACCCAGACAGAAAATATGGTTTGTAAGTCAGCCATCAGAAATGTTTTCTTCACTTTCTAGAACCTTGTACCAATTCTTGTAATGAAGGGGGGAGGGATACAGAGAACTTCACAATTAAAATGTAATTTTTAAATTAATTTAAAAACTGATTCTAGAAGTTTCAGAAAACAACATTTGTTGTCAAGCTGAAGCAAACACTTTCATCAGCTGGAAACTGTCCAAATGTAAAGGAAGGTAAATGGAAATATAAAAACATGGATATACTCATTGAACACAGGATTTTTTTTTTTTCATGCAGATTAAAGAATGAAAAGTATGGAAATTCCCTCTCCCCTGCTGGTTATCACAAATCAAATTACCAAGTGAAGGATTTGATAGTGTATTTCTGATGCTACTTCTATAACAAGGTTCGTTCCACTACATAGATCTTTTTATAAAGGGCAAAACTGGAATAATTCAACAATTACTTTCCTGTCAAACTGCCCTGTGGTAGTGAGGTGGCTTTGGGAAGAAAATGTCACTCATGCTGTTGATGTGGAAAACCTGGGAAAGTCATAGACTAAAAGCACTGAAGACAAATCATGGAAAGTATACGAAAGAACAAATTATTTCCTAATTTCTTTTGTAATATTTTATGGCAAGAGAAAATATATTTAAATTTCTAATGGCAGGAAATATTAAGAATGCATCATTTTATATCCCATCTTTTGTTTACGTTTTATCTTTTCATTACTTTGATGTACACCACAGCAAACTATGACAAATGAAACTTCAAAGCCATGAGCAATATGTTATAAATAAATAGTCCAACACAAGCAAAAATCTGTCCTGTGAATGTTGACACAACCTCCCTAATATTGCAGCTAGAAAACAACCTAAGAAATTGCAGATGTGATGGTTCTTTTCAGCCTTTTCCAGTAATTTACTTTTTATTTTGGTTTTATCTGCCTCGGCCCATCTGACTCCTTTTGTGTGATCCCATTTGCTGAAATAAATGTCATACCTTTTTATAGAGACTGTTTACTGGCACAAGAAATAACTTTTATTTCAAGGGAGAAAACTTATTCATTGTGAAGAAAAACAAAGTTATTGTTTTTCTCTGCAATACAATGCATGGATATTGGAATACGTATAAAAACAAACATGTATGCATGAAAGTGCTTTCCTGTAGGAAACATTGTAAAGATAATTGAATTAATATCCCTAACTAAATGGATCATAATGAGTATATTCTGAAAATTAAGTTATAATTTCACAGGAGTTTTTAATTTCAAGTTACAGATGACATACAGACTCAGTCAAGGACAGATGGCCACAGAACCAAAACCCATTGTGCCTGCCTTGACAGGCTAGTTTTAAATTCACAGGATGACTCAGTGAACTTGAAATGTCATGCCAGGTTCTAGTAAGAAAACTATGCAAGGCTTTACAATTTATCATTGGCATCTTAAATTAATCCTGGAACTAATTAGGAAGCTTGCAGACAACCCAGAATCTAAGTGGTATCTGTTCCTATTGACTTTTGAAATAGAAAGTGAAGGTTCACAACTAAGAATGTGTCATATCATAACCTTTTGTTCTTGTCATTGTAAAATAAAAGCAGAAGACAGTTACGTGGGAGAGAACTAACATTTTATAATTTCACTATGGTAGAATATGAAAGCAGACTTCGTTTGGGCTTTACTTTTTAGAAATTAATCTTCTTAAAGTGAAATAGAAACAGGGAACAAAGATACCAGTGAAGAATAAAGGGATTTTTTTCAAACATTTTGACAAAATTAGAGAGAAGTGAAATGAAATAGAAACAACCACAATCTAATCTGAGTTATAACAAAACCATCTCCGTGGTCAAATCAGTTTTGCAATCATTAATAAATAATTAGCTGAAGAATACAGACTGGTTTTCATTTGTATTTGGTTGTATGTTATGATCCTTACATTTGTGATTGTGAGGGATTATTATTTCCTAATGTTGAGGTATAAGTTTAAAATCCTGTAAAACAACCTAACTTACGAGTTCTCTTTGTCAGAAATTATGAACTTTCCTCATGTTGGTGGAGAACAATATTGTAGAGAAGTCCTTTAGTAAAAAAGTCCAAAAGGCAATATTAATATCACTTGCACCTATTTACTTACCTGTCAGCTATTAGTGGGATTTTTGAATGAAGATGAGCTTTTCAGAAAGAGATTCTTAAATCCTGCACCTTCTGGGTTGTTTTTGCTGTTGATCAGTGATCTGCTTTTCAGAAGTGCCATGCATCCAGGAGTTTTATCTTCTGATGGAAACTCATAACCACAAGTCCATGTACACAAAAGTAGAAATCTAACTTTAATAATTTATAAAAATCTAAACTTTTCATAATTAGATAAGTTTCTGGTGTTCTTTGATGTAGAAGGTGTCAGTGTGTTTGACAGCCACACTCCCTTTTGGACACTGATCACCACATTGAGCAGGGTTGTGTCTAAGTAAAACCTTGCAGCTGCGTTGAACTAAGCTGAGGTGGAAGAGCAACATAACTGAAACAGGACTATTTGGAGAAATCCACTGAAGTGCTTTCAACTGACATCAAATGGAGCCATTAACATTCTGGATTATATACTTTCAATTGATTTTTTTTGTCCTAAAAGGTCCTTTTCAGTGTTTTTGAGAGAACAATGCTATGATATGTTCAGGTATTCATTTTCAGGCTTTCAAGTTATTAAACTACAAACAGTCCATCCTCCTTATCTAAGAAAAATGACAAGAAACACAATCAGTAAATGCACCAGCTGTACTTGTGTCTAAGTAACCATGGGGAAAAAAGGTCTTTGTGCGACTCTGTCAAATCACTTTAAAATTTCAAGCTGAAATTGTTGTTCCATACACAAGGAAACAAGAAGGACAATTACTGGGAAAAACCACAGGCACTGATATTATTGCTCATGGAAAGTACTGCTCAAAAGAAATTTTTTTTTTCCTTTTCTCTTTTATTCCTCTTGGCTGGACTACAAATCTGATATAGACTGAAATAACCATCAGGATGGTTTAAGGAAAGTGGAAAAAAGTTTTAAAACTTTATTAGGTCATTGTGTTCACTCCTTAGATTTCAGTCTTACAAAATGTGGTGTGCAGTCTTTCTCCTCCCACACCTTTCCTTTACAGGGAAGATTGATTTTTCAGTAGTAATAATACTAGGAGAATTGCAAAAAATTTAATAAAACATATCATAATTTTTGTGTAAAATCAGCAACTTTGAAAGTGTGTTGGTCACATAATGAGAATGGCACCTTTTTGGTTTTTTTGGTTCTTTTTGTTACGATGACTGCGCAGGTGACACTTTGGTTAAAGACACCTCCTCAGACGAGTATTTCAGACACGTGGCCTGGTTGGCAAAGAAATTAGGGAGCAGAGGAGATGCAGATATTTAACCTAAAAAATTCCAGTTATGTCCAAGGCCCAGCTGCAAAATCAGATCTTGCTCTCGCTAAATATCACACATAAGACATCACTTGTCCCTTTGAAACCAGGTAGATGTGAAAAATAACTCTGAATTTAATGAAAGTAGGATTGTGTCCAGTATCAGAAGTTCCTTCTATAGCATATTTTTGACAAGTCTAAAGAAGATGTCAGACCATCCTGCAGCCAGCTCCACTAATGCTCTGTTTTCAAAGTACTGAAAGCGTAGATATTTGGTTGATGTTGATATATTAGAGGCATCCTGGTTCCAAGCCATGCTCAGAGACATGAATTGGAAAACATCTTTTATTTCAGAAGCTACAGACAGCTGCTATGTTTTCCCACACCCTTGAAGTCCTCAGCAAGAACCCACAGGACAGACAAATAGATCCAGAGAGAGCAGATATTTATCTCTGGTACACAATGGTGAGGTGGATGACAAGGCCCAGTCATTTATGAGCTCCAGGAACAGTAGTTCAAGGTCAAGCAAGTCATCTTAAGAAATGTGAGTGTGAAAAGTATACCTGGTAAATCTCTGCCACAAACAGCATGGAAATGTGAATCCTGTAGCCTGATTCTTATAACCTGCTACTAATAAAACAATCACTTTCAGTAGTTGGATATACTGACACGTAGAGCCAAAGCAAGAGCTATGAGAATTCTGGTGAAAAAATATATTTTTTCTGTTAAGTTATATCACAACTGATGGTGACTTCAGTGTTGTGGGAAGGGATTTGCATTTCACGTGGCTCTAGTAAAATGAGTTATTAGTAAAAGCACATATTGGGAGGTTTGGTTGTAGGCATGGCTTTGACACTTAGCTAAATGACTTTTAAGAATTACTGATCTATTTGGAGTGTGTTTTTTCATCAAATGTCCCCATTAGCCCACTTAGCACTTCTTGATTTGTTTTGTGGACAGTCTTGGAGTGTGAAGAACTTCAGGAGTGTAACTAGAACACTCACAGGAGTTAAGGCCGTTGGCCTGAAGTAAGATCAGAAGCAAACACACACACATGAGTATAATGTGTTTATCAGTTGCTCAGCGCTGACCAGATCTGTGGATCTGCTGGAGCTGCACAGCACTGCTTGTACATGCAGACATCTGTTGTGTCCTGGCAAGCAAGGACCCAAAACAAAGGAGAGCACCTTCCAGTTTTAAAATTCCACACAATTCCATACAACAAGCAGATCACAAAAACTTCTTCATCATTAAACAATTTGAAAGCATCAGTTATGGGAATCATAAAAAACTGAAGTGCCACCTAACTTTAACACTGTAATTTTATTTTTTTCATTTTGTCTCCATATTGCTTTTTTGTGCAATTATAGACACTTTTTATATGAGAACATTTAACTCTCTAATTGTGCTCTTGTTCATCCTTCAGTATCATTTCTGTAAAAGACTTGTATTAAGGTGACAGAAACTGGAGACTGGAACAAATTGAATTGGGTGAGGCATAAGAAAGTTTCCTCTCCCTTCATGTTTAATAGCTAGACCTGACAATTTATTGGTCCTCTTGCTTGTTATTGTGAACTAAAAAGCTACAGAAGCATACTCCTCTCAGATAAGTGGGAGCAATTCCTGCTGTTAGAGAGTGGACTCTCACAAAGCACCCATTGACTGACTACTGATCCTATGCTGTTGTAGAATTTTGCAGAGATGCAATCACATGCAAAATTTTTCTGTCTGCTTATCTGAAGTTTTTACTATAAGTTTGGGGTTTTTTTCACATGCAAATAAACATACTGAGTAACTTTAGTTAACAGATATTTATTCTGTTAATCTCTATTTGGTACTATTAGCTTTCTATTTCCGTCATTCATGTGATAGATTTTTAGGAAAATCTGTAATACCAATATTAATATTAATTACCATCATTAATACCTTCTGTATTGCCAATGTATCAAGAAGAGAATACATTAAGTAAATTAAGTGAGACAAGAAGGTTGCAAAACCAAAGTATGTGTTGCGTGATTTGAACATTTTGTAAAATCAGAAATGTGTCTGAAATATGAAGCACAAATCCGAATCTGAATATTCTCTCTCTTAGGAACATTTTAATGTCATTCTTCACTGTGGCACATGTTCATAAGACTTTTTGCTAAGACTGAAGCATCTCATTTTTCTGGTGACATTTTTAAAGCTTTAGAAGTTGCTAGCAGATTTGCTAGTATATACATCCCTTCTTAGATTAAAGTGAAATAGCTAAAGAATCCTTCTGAGCTTTTATCAGAGGAATAACAGTGGACATGGACACCAATTAGACCTTTCCTAGACCTAGATTTCAGTCCTAAGGGTAAGATTACTAGTTCAGAAGATTGTTTGACTGTTGACATACCAAATGTGGATTCTGTGTTGCCCATTCAAGGTGATGGTTGGCTTTCTTGTATTCCCCAAATTAGTGATTTGTTTGCCTCTCTTGATATGATGTCTCTGGTCTAAGAGCAAGAAAGTGATGGTTATGGAAAATACATAAAGCACACAGAAGAGGATAATCCTTTCCCTTTGGATGTTCAGTCCTTGGGCTACTGAACTGTAGAGGTTCAAGAGAATGAGCAGCAGTAAGATTCTTCAGAAATTCTTCAGGTCTTGCAAGAACCCACTAATAAATAAGGCCTTCTAATGCCGGTTTGTCACACTGATATTGTTCTTATCCATTTCCTTTTCAGTATCCTTACAGTCCCACATAGGAATATTATGGTAAGATAGACACCTTTTAAGATGAAAGTTATGTGATTTGTTTGGTTTTTCTGCAGCAGCTTCATTTGTAAATGTATTCTTTTTATATTCAATCATACTTAAGAAGCTAGTGGCCATTAGTAGAGTATTTTCATAAATATCTCTGGTAGATCCTTCATAAACAGCCTAGCCCCTCACTTCTCTGAGTCTTTTGTTCTTCCTTTGCAATCCTTCAAAGACATGACACAACTGATTACAAAAATAATAAAAATAAACTTTTTGTATAATAATCAGCTCTGATTCAGCACACAGTCTTACCCCACAACCACACAGAGAGTTGTAATATGACAGATGAAAAAGCAGCAACAAGAATGAGCAATTCAGATTCAGGAAGCAGTAGATGCATAAGTTGGCATTGCTTCCAAAATCAGTAACATGGCCTAAGGGCAGTTGTCTTTATCCCTCAAGCACAATATTCTTGAGAGTCATTCAAATGGAAGGACCAATAGAATGGCTGAAGCTTGAGGCAGAGATACCCAGACTGTCATCAAGATCCCAGCAAGCTGTGAAAACAGACAGCAGAAAAGGCATAAGCCAAAAAGACATTTGCTTACTGAGTTGCAAGTATGACCTTTCATTGCCAAATCTGAAAAAGAGGTTTTGGATGAGTTTGCTTGAGGAGACAGAGGGAACTCCAGAGCCAGGACACAAGGGAGAGCTACCATGACTTCCTCAGGGTCATACAGGGAAATCCAGGCATAATCTGTTTGAAGAGATGAGAGTCACCACTGCCCTAGATATGTGAATTTCACAGGTGCTAGACAGAGGATTCCTGCTTAAAGAGTTTGTCTAAATTTTCTATCCAGCCCCTAGAGAAATGTGGCATTGTGAAAGATAAAAAGCAATTATAAGTTTTCTGTGGATTGAGATAGAGCACACCTACATTTTCATCCACCAGGCCTGCCAAATGAAAGAGATCAGTAAGGAGAGAGGAAGATCATGGTCTGGAGCATGGAGCAAGAGGGAGAGTGGATTTCCCTCCCCATTTTCACCAAAGACTTGTGGTCAGACTTAAATGTCTGTGTAGAGCAGTATATCCTCACCTTCCTCCAAAAATTTAGGGTCCAGAGGGCACCATCATGCCCTAGGCACTCTGCCATCTGCCACAGACCCCAAACTCCCTTCCTTTGATAGAGGTGGAAGTAGAGCCAGTGCAGAGTGCATAGGTACTGATTCTGGGAGAAGGACACTTAATATTTGCGTTCATGCAGGTATAAATATGCATGTATAGTAAAAATTTAGGACAAAACAGCTAAGGTGAAACAAACTTCTTTTTTTTTTCTTTTTCTCTTTCTCTCTCTCTCTCTTTCTTTCTTTCTTTCTTTCTTTCTTTCTATGACCATTGCATGTATTATACAGTATTCAAACTCTGCAGGAGCTGGAAACTCATACAATACAAGAAGTTACTGTGCAACTTCTGTAACAGATGATTCTTCTCTAACAACTAGTTGAACCATAAACTTTTGAAAAGGTCCCATAGAACCTTCTTCAGAATATTAAGGTTATGATACAACAGTTCCTATGTTTATATGTTGTGGATTTTAGTAGGAAAATTTTTAAAATGTGCAAATGCAATATGCATTTTTTGCATGATATGTCTTTTTTGGCCAAATTTTCACAAACTGAAACAGAAGGTATCAGCAATGAAGGTGATCATCTATCTCCGTTTACATCACAGTACTTCATATTGTGAATTATAAACATTATAATTTTAGAATATCAAAATGTCCTGGTTTTCAGTGTGATATGAAAGGTGTTGAGTTGCAAAACCTTTGGGTCATTATTGATATATACACACACCAGATAAGACTTGAATTTAGATTAACTGGGTAGTCAGTAAAATTATTTGCATGATTTCACCATTTCAAAATGGAATCATCATAATTAATTTGTAAATTAGTTCCCCCATAATGGACACAAACTTGATGAAATTGTGATGTGATTTTATTGATCTTCATATAGAATGGCTTAGAGAGTTTACCTGTGACTGACTATCAAAATAAAAATCAGTATGGGAGCTTTTCTCTCACAGACTCTTGCCATTAATTTTCTCCTGCTTATACAGTAAGGGGATGTTCATTTAAACAATGTGCCTTTAAGAAAATCTAAGCATAATGACTCACACTAAAATGTTTAATCTTTAGTCACATAAACCTTTGAATATTTCCTTATACTTAACAAAAGAAATATTCTAAAGTAACTGATTACTCTGTGGTTTTTGAAGAAAAAACAATTTTCCCACCGTCAGAAGTGTCAGCTCAGATGACACCTCAGAGAATTATTTTTGCAACACAGGCTGAATGATATAGAGTCTATTTAGGTCCTTAATAAATTAAAACCAGCAGAACACTATATACTAACTCAGACATACAAAGCCAATGTCACTGTTTGTATAGCTCTTTTTGGTATGCCTTTTTAGCATTTCTTGGCTTGACAAAAGTTTAGGAGGTACTTTTTTTTTTAGCACGATACCTCTAAAATACAGTACATAAAGGATCTCACAGGTTTTAAAGAATTTCTATAGCCATAGAAATATATGCCTTTGTAGATTTGACTTAGCAATTAAGTCTGCCATGCTTAAGAGGTTTGGTTTTTTGTTTTATTTAGAAATTGTTCATGCACACCCAATAAAAGTAATAAAACATTATCATGGCAGATTCAATGTGTTTTTGTATTACTTGGAAACTGCTTATATGCAGTTTCAAGTGCTTATATGCATTAAAAATTTGGCATGCCCTAGGAGCATCATTTATCTTTCCAGACAGGTAGTGGAACAATGACCACCTGGTACAATGATCTTGTCTGCCTTTAGATTTCAACTGACTTTAACACTGATACAATCAAAATGTGAAGTTTTATTTAAACTTATCTAGCTCATTTTTATGTATGGGAGACAAAGAATCACTGGAAGTTATTTGCTACAGCATACAACAAGGAGGGATAATCTCTACTTATTTTTAATTTGCACCTTCAAGTTCTTCTACAGAAATGAGTTGTACATTTGTCAAGACAATTATTGCTGCAGAGAATGAACTTAGTAATTTGACTAAAAAATATGTATAGGTGATAAAAGAAGAAAACTTGCTCTCTGCCTTTTTTGAGAAGTAAGGCAACATACAGGAAACAAAACCATAATTTCCCAGCCTTTTTACTAGTTCACATTTTGTTATATATGCAAACATAAAACCTTAAAAGGAGGATCTCCTGCAAAGTTAAAATTAATCTGATAACAGTTTAGATACCGATTTCAACTCAATGCTTCTCTGTGGACCCCATTTTTTCCAACTTTATGTCAATGCTGTTCAGCCAATCTCCCCTACAAGGAATAATTCCTGGTCTTCTTATAATAATGAGTAACATGAAAAGCAAGTCTGCAAAATCCTAAGTTGATTAATTCAGTTTCCCATCTGATTAACTGTCCCATCTCCCCTGACTGATTACAAAGGGAGCCTATAGCAACAGAAAAGTTATTGTTCCCCAGCCAGATGAGTCTTACAAACTATTCTATGAACTGTCATAGAAGAACAATCACTTACAAGGTGACAACCAAAGGAAATTCAAAGCATTGAATTATATACTAAATAATTAAATGCCAGCTGCAAATTCCAGATATGGAGCAGTGACTGTGCACTACCTTATATCCATCCAGAATTCCTTGGAGAAATATACCTGTACCTCCACTCTATACATAAGAGACCCAGTGCCTTTGGCCTGTGTAGAATTTAGTGTGTGTGAACTAACTGTACAATGTGTGAACAGTAAGACTGGCACTGCTGGGAGTTCCCACAGACAAAGTCATCTAGTGACTACCAGAAGCTCCCCCTAGGCTGCCTGAAATATGGATAAATAAGAAGATGTACTCATATTTTACCTGCATAAGCTAATATCTAAAAA
>VZRX01016753.1:0-10912 GCA_013398075.1 Notiomystis cincta | reverse complement strand
ATAAGCTAAAAACTAAAAAAAAAAAAAAAAAAGGAACAAAGATAGATGCTGAGAAATCCAGCTGCATGGTCATATTTTTTGTGACTATGACAAACCTGAGCTTCAGCATCCTGTTGTATACCATGAAAATTGTAGCAGAAATTTTGCCAGAAAAAAAAAGGATATTTAAAATTCTTAGAGTTTTTTCTACAAAAAGCATCCCCAAGTCCCCAAGAGGGAGACTTGGCAAAAGTGCCAAGACTATTCCCTAGAATGTATTTACATCAGCAATAAATGCCAGACAACAGCATTACTTCCAGAGTTAATGCAAATTGCAGCTCAGTGGACACAGCTGTCAGAGGGAGAGGGGGATGTTCCTTCTATAGTTCATGTCTCCTCAGAGCAATTATCATTTACTCAGTAGAAAAAAATGGCAATGACCAGGGCATTCTGATGGTTTCTGTGTTCCTTTACACAACACCAAAAATGAAATAATCAGGACTTTTCAACATTTTCCATTAAATTATAGCTACATTCCTATACTAAAATGTTATGTTATTTGTGCTGATTAAAAATATAGTCAAACTATCTTATGCCAGATCAAGTCAGATTAATGTTAATCTCTATACTTGACTGTAGTGTCATTGCTGGTGGGACTTTTATGTGAATTCACACCTGAATGGGATTGATTTTATCTAAAATTTTCATTGTAACTGTAGGTAACCACCACTTTTCTATTATTATTAATAATATTACTGTTGCTATTACTACATTTTAATAAAAGAACAGGTAACCTATCTTTCTATGTTAGTTACATGGTAGAAGTGAAATTTAGCTCCTTTTCTATAAGTGCAAGAACTGAAGTCATTCATTTATACTGCTTTTGCAATAAGTAACTCTTAAAAGGCTCTTTGAGTTAATAAGGCTGGATTCTACTGCTGTTTCAAGTGTGGCCTCAGGCAAATCATTTCATGTCACCAAGCCTTTCAATTTCCACCCAGGAAGAGGGGCTATTAATACTTATCTACCTCAGAGGTGGTATTAGGCTTAATTCCTTACTGTTTATAAAAGAGCTGATAAACATCTAGTTTCCCAGATACACTCTCCATTATTACTAATGGATTAGATCCCATTCGAGACACTGTGTGAGTTCAAGTTCTTTATGACATTCTCATTTAACTGGAGCTAAACAACTGTGACTCTCAACTGCAAAATGTCAGCTAAGACGTTCCTTTTTATTTTTAGCCTGCAGAAAAATTATGAACTTTGAATGTATATCTCTCAAGAAAATGTTGTTCCTAACAAATAATTCATGATTTTTTTCTACATGCTGTTCTTTACAAACAAATAGCTTTTACATCTTCACTTTTATGAAGTTTAGCATTATTCATACTATGAACCATGTCAAACAGAGTAAATGAAATATATATTGTTATGTCTACAGTACAGGCTGACATCTTGACAAGAAGAGATAATAGTACAAAAAGAATTTATTGAGGTGAAACTATAGCACACAAATTAATCTCCTGTTTCCCCAAAACACACAAATATAATACCAGTGCTTAACAATTCTTAGAGACAATGCCCTGCATCAATTAATTTATAATTGCCATGTGACATCATAACACCAAAAGGAAGGAATGAGATTCAACCACCCCGTAAGGAATTAGAGAGATGTGACACTTACCCACATGCACAGGACTAAAAATTAAAAGGAAATGTGTGGGGGTGGTTCTAAGCACAGTAGGAAAGAGCATACTAATGGACTTAGAAGCTAGCAGAAGTATCAGATTTCTTTTTAAAAAGAGAAATCAAGCTCTGCAGACTGAATTCAAGGGATTTTAAGCCTTTGAGAGGAATATTTGATGACAGCACGGAGCCAATAGTCATAGGAAACTGAGAATTTAACAGAGAATGCTGAGGTCTAACCAGCTCACAAACTTGCAGACAACTGGTCTGTGTTATCTGGCCTCTGAGTATGGCTCCCAGTGGATGGGTCCTTTAGTACCAGGGCACCACAGCAGCTCTAGGGAGGCTCTGAGTGCAGCCACAGGTCAGCAAGACTGCAGGACCAGTAAGATTCATCTTTCTTCTTTGAGGAGCAAACTTCCAAGTCTTTGCTAAACTCAAAATTTTGTAGGATCTATGATCCAATAATCTCTGTCAGAATGGATAAAATCTTCTTGTGTGAGAAACAGACAAGAAGACAAAGGTTTCCATCTTGCTCCAAGTGGATACCATAGTTTGGAGTCACCTTTTTCCACTGTACTTGCAGATCCTCATAGGGCACAGTGGCTGACAGTGAGTTCCTGCAAATATTGCAAGTGAAAATATCTATCTCAGAATTTAAATATAAAGATTTAACCATTGGCTTTAGGCAGAAGTTGTCCTCTTCCCCCTTAGCAAAGAAGATAGGTGTGGAACCAAGAGATAAAGAGAATAGATTTTTGCTCATATAAGAATTCATTGCAGATAAATCTTAGTTTACTGAATAACTTCATGCCCTGATCATCAGCAAAAGGAGGTAAATGTATTTTAAAGGCATTTTTGGGGCACTTCCAAATGAGCATTTACTAAAAAATGCCACAGCTATGAACACTCAGACAGCCCTGTCCAAACACCATCAGCCACACAGCAAAGGCCTCTAAACATCTAGATAAAGTAATAGATAATTATCACGGGTAGACCTAGGCTTTCCTCAAGAGCACTCCAAGTAATTTCCTACTTTGTGAGCCTACAAGAATGTAATAAGGTATGGCAAGAACACATGAGCATCCCTGTGCGCACTGTAGTGGTTAAATGACAGACACACTCACATGGATTGCCTCCAGATATTCAACAAGAGAATGATGGGGCTAGAAAATCTGCAGGAACTAGACATAGTCTGTATGTGGCCTCTGCTAGAGGGACTGTTTCACTGGGGTATAATTACATATTTAATATGTATTGTTCCGTTCATTCTTGTTTGAAGTCCTTGAGTGTTTTGAACTGAACAAGCTCCATTCTTCTATACTTTGTCTTCCTTCATTGTAAGAGAATATATGTCTTCCTCTTCTTGATCTACCAGAAATCATGGCAGGACTATATACACTTGAGTAATTCAGTCTGGGACCTCACTGTCGTGTGGGTAGCAAGGGTTAATTGGAATGTGGTTTCCAGCTGACTGAAACACCACTTGGTCTCTCATCCAGTCCCAGACCTGCCAGGTACATTTGGATCACCAAGACCTCTTGTAAACAGGACAGAAGCAGAGACTAATTGCTAAAGAAGAATGCACTCTAACTCTTAACTCTGAAATAAAGGCTTACTCATAAGATAGCTTTATTGAATTTAATTTTCATTTTTTGTACATGGTTCACTGAGACTTATCTGCCTACTATGAAGGATATGTATCTCAGAGAAGGAAATAGTCAGTCAGAATCCCTTATTTCCTTCTTTTTTTCCTAAAATCTACTACACTCAAATTCTTGTCATGAGAGAAAGGGAACATCTAGTAGATACAAAATCAAATGAAAAACAAATGGCCTCACACTAGGAACAGCAAAATTACAATCATCATTGGAAAGTGGTGTCTCTGAAATGTTTAGATGTGGAACTCCTTTTCCCAGACTTCCAATTATACGATTCAGCATTGCATTATGTGTTCATACCAAAGAGGAACTAGCTGATGTTAGCTTAACCCTGGAAAGAAGATCTAACGAGCAACTGGTTTCTTGCTCTCCTCTTAATCTCAATCAATATCAATATGCTGTCTCAGCTGAACTTGTATATGTGTAAATAGAAGAAAAAAAGTCCATATATAAAAAATTCTCCACTCTAATTTTTTAATTTATTATTAATTAATTGTATCCTGTTCAGGGAATATTGTCAGATTATTCAGGAATGCAATAAGGAAGATTAAGATCCACTTGGAATTGAACATGGCAAGGGATGTCTAAGGCAATAAGAAGAGCTTCTTCAAGTACATCAGCAGTAAAAGGAAAACTAGGGAAAAGGCAGGCCTAGTGCTGAGTGAGGGAGCTGCATTTCGTGACCGAGGAACAAATTCATTTACTCTATGGTATGGGATAAGGAATTATATTTTGAGGTGGATTATGTCAGCACAGAAATGTGTGTGTACTTTTAAATCCTGTCTGGTTTTAATGTTTTCTGACATGGACACAATTTGAGTTTTAACAAATATTAAATTCAGAGTTCAAAGCAATCTCATGGAGAAAAACCTGCAGTGCCAGTTCAGACAAAGACCTCAGCCATGCTTAGGGTTTTTTCAGCTCTAGACTCTAGAGATTTCTTGGGATCATTTCTCATCCAAAGTTATATAAAATACCTACAGCAGCTACCTCCTGCTCTGAGATTTAATTTTCATCATAAGTAGTCTAACTTGAGGATGGGCCAACTACGCCAACTACAAGAGTATTGCAACTCAGACAAGTGGCACAAAGTTGCTATTAAGCTACCCTGTGGTCTTTGCATTATGTTTGGTTTTGCCCTACTACACCTGCTCTTAGTCAAGCACAATGATGGAGCATTGAATCTAGTCTGGTTTATTTATATCTGAAAATATTCAGGCAGCTTCAGAAAAATGTAAGTTTAAAATTTTCAGCAAGAAACACTGAATCTATCAAAGCACTGTTTCCCACCTGCTAACTGGAATCTTGTGAAGAGATTTACACCTCTTTTAAAGAATGCATTTCCTATCACAAAGAAGAAAAGTTTTTGCACTGACTTAGCATTCCTTTTTAATTTTTTTCCCAGAGCAAGGACACTGATTTCCATTCCAATCACATTTTCCATTTAATGAAAAGTATTTTCACAGTGTTCCAACTAATAACTGATTAAACTAGCACCAGAAACATAATTTTTTGTTTATTAGTTTCTTTCCAATGACTATGCGGACATAAGGTACTCTACCTTCTTTTGAAATGACATTATTCATGAGTATGCACTTCTGCTTCTAATTTAAATACTCAAGACTTCTAACATTTTTTTTTTCCAAACGGCTTCTGTATTACAGTTTGTTTTGGGGGCATTTTTCATATAGTAGGGTGAGATTAGCATTGACATTTGTCATGAACTGCTGAAGAGAGAGCAGGAATGAAGTGTCGATAGCAGTTTTTGATTTCCGTCATACCAGCCTCAGAGCTCCTGCTGACATTATAACACTTACTCAAATATTAACATAAAATATTAAAAAATACTATGTGGATGCTGGTTGTGAATACTTGCTGAGAATGCTGAAGAGATGTTTTGCTCATAAGAAATATTTAGAACATTGTATGAAATGTCATGAACATTAATTGCAAAAAAGAGCTTTCAACAGAGCATCAAAGTTGTGGCAAAGTCCTCCACTTAGAGAAAACAGATTAAAAGGCAGCAATAGTTTTCACTTAAGTGGCTTGATTCTTCATTGCAGTGTATTTACTATACCTTGCCAGGTAGGCTAACATATTGCAATGGGAATATTCACAAAGACACAAACTGTCACATGACACAGGGTAAAGGAGAACTGAACTGAAAGACTTTGCAAAGATGGTTTTGTGATAAAGTTGTTAAAAAAGACTTGCACTAAATACCACTTACTTTGTTTCAAGACACAGGCAAGTCTCTTAGGCCTAAATCCTGGTCTTATTGAAATTTAAAGGAAAACATCCCTTTATATATGATTGAGAAAAAGGGTCTTTGAAAGCACAACTCATTTTACAAATGTTACTTCACAGGTCAATAAGAAGGTTAAAAGATACACTTTTTTTTTTGGTCTATAAGGAGGCAATTGGATGAGGATCTATTCTTTGTCATTATTTCAACATTTCATTGTTGTTATCTGTTTGAATTTACAGATCTCCTTTTCACAATGAGAAAAAACGAACAAAAGGACGAAAATTATTGCCTCACAATATTCTTGTAAGCATAAAATTCAAGGTTATCATGGCACTGAGGCACTATCCATGTGGTAGAAAACCCAGCTGTACCTAAGATAGGTGACTCTTTGCAACATAGATGTGCACAGATTTGTGAGTATGATGAGGTAAGCCTGTGCTGCAAAGGTTACAGGTTACCTTAGCCATGCTTCAAAACCTCGTTGATGCCTATCAAGATGGAAAGTTAATGCCAACCTGACTTTTACCTCTGTAAAATTAAGCTCAAGTAAAATATGGTGCAATGAAGCCAGAATAGAACACCCCTGAATTATGGAAATGCCTAGCCTACAATGCCAGCTGTCCCCTATAAGTTTGAAACCCAGTCCCTGAGCTAAGACGTTTATCAATTTACAAACCTGTTTTTAAAAAAAAACACTCTGCAGTTCAGAAGTAAAAGTTAGGTTGCAACCCTACTCTTCTTTCCATTCTGTGAATGCTATTGCCTTGCAAATGTGCTGGTTTTGACTGTAATGGAGATAATTTTCTTCACAACTGCTAGTATGGGGCTGTGCTTTAGATTTGTGCTGGAAACAGTGTTGATAACACAGAGATGCTTCTGTTATTGCTGAACAATGTTTACATAGAGTCAAGGCATTTTCTGCTCCTCACCCCACCAGCGAGAAGGGTGGGGATGCACAAGGGGTGGAAGGGAACAGCCAGGATTCCTGACTCCAAATGATCCAAAACCATATGGCAGCAAATAAAGCTCAGCATTGTTACAGGCAGAGTGGGAGCTTCAGACAGACTTTAGGAGAGAGTGTAAAGCCTTCCTGCTACCAAAACCCTAAATTTTCAGGATAAACAAGACTCCCTAACATTCTTTCTAATGCTAGAGAGTAAGGCATTACTGTATTCTTGGCCGAGAGGGGTGTGTGTGTGTGTCTCTGAAAACATTCCAGCCGCCACATAGATGCTGATACAAAACTTTTTCACTTGTTTATACATTTTTAGCAAACAAAGAAATTAATGTTCATTAAATTACATAATCCTAAATTACATAATCATCTTCATTAACAAGTATTCTGTTCTCTATTGGTTATTAATCTCTCGCTCTTGATGCTAATTTGGTCCACATTCTTTAGTCCCTTTGTTATCTTTTTATCAGATATGAAGTCTGAAGCTTTCCAGGCCTTAATCTCCTCTGTATCTTCTGGTTATTCCAACAGCCTTGTAGGGTCATAATTTAAGATCCCAGGTTAACAATCTTCAAATGTCTTTGGCTTTGTTTATTGAAGCTTGTCAGGGTTAGTTTTAATGAACTTAAGATTTTGATGATGTAACGATAAAAGCAACAAAAAGAGTCCATGAAGAAACTTAATAAAGTGCTGGCTAAAAGTGGGCACTGCTTACATTTAATTAAAGAAATTAATTAAAAATTATTTGGGAAAGCTATATAATGTCCAACATTCCCATTGAGTAACAGNTAAAAAAGACTTGCACTAAATACCACTTACTTTGTTTCAAGACACAGGCAAGTCTCTTAGGCCTAAATCCTGGTCTTATTGAAATTTAAAGGAAAACATCCCTTTATATATGATTGAGAAAAAGGGTCTTTGAAAGCACAACTCATTTTACAAATGTTACTTCACAGGTCAATAAGAAGGTTAAAAGATACACTTTTTTTTTTGGTCTATAAGGAGGCAATTGGATGAGGATCTATTCTTTGTCATTATTTCAACATTTCATTGTTGTTATCTGTTTGAATTTACAGATCTCCTTTTCACAATGAGAAAAAACGAACAAAAGGACGAAAATTATTGCCTCACAATATTCTTGTAAGCATAAAATTCAAGGTTATCATGGCACTGAGGCACTATCCATGTGGTAGAAAACCCAGCTGTACCTAAGATAGGTGACTCTTTGCAACATAGATGTGCACAGATTTGTGAGTATGATGAGGTAAGCCTGTGCTGCAAAGGTTACAGGTTACCTTAGCCATGCTTCAAAACCTCGTTGATGCCTATCAAGATGGAAAGTTAATGCCAACCTGACTTTTACCTCTGTAAAATTAAGCTCAAGTAAAATATGGTGCAATGAAGCCAGAATAGAACACCCCTGAATTATGGAAATGCCTAGCCTACAATGCCAGCTGTCCCCTATAAGTTTGAAACCCAGTCCCTGAGCTAAGACGTTTATCAATTTACAAACCTGTTTTTAAAAAAAAACACTCTGCAGTTCAGAAGTAAAAGTTAGGTTGCAACCCTACTCTTCTTTCCATTCTGTGAATGCTATTGCCTTGCAAATGTGCTGGTTTTGACTGTAATGGAGATAATTTTCTTCACAACTGCTAGTATGGGGCTGTGCTTTAGATTTGTGCTGGAAACAGTGTTGATAACACAGAGATGCTTCTGTTATTGCTGAACAATGTTTACATAGAGTCAAGGCATTTTCTGCTCCTCACCCCACCAGCGAGAAGGGTGGGGATGCACAAGGGGTGGAAGGGAACAGCCAGGATTCCTGACTCCAAATGATCCAAAACCATATGGCAGCAAATAAAGCTCAGCATTGTTACAGGCAGAGTGGGAGCTTCAGACAGACTTTAGGAGAGAGTGTAAAGCCTTCCTGCTACCAAAACCCTAAATTTTCAGGATAAACAAGACTCCCTAACATTCTTTCTAATGCTAGAGAGTAAGGCATTACTGTATTCTTGGCCGAGAGGGGTGTGTGTGTGTGTCTCTGAAAACATTCCAGCCGCCACATAGATGCTGATACAAAACTTTTTCACTTGTTTATACATTTTTAGCAAACAAAGAAATTAATGTTCATTAAATTACATAATCCTAAATTACATAATCATCTTCATTAACAAGTATTCTGTTCTCTATTGGTTATTAATCTCTCGCTCTTGATGCTAATTTGGTCCACATTCTTTAGTCCCTTTGTTATCTTTTTATCAGATATGAAGTCTGAAGCTTTCCAGGCCTTAATCTCCTCTGTATCTTCTGGTTATTCCAACAGCCTTGTAGGGTCATAATTTAAGATCCCAGGTTAACAATCTTCAAATGTCTTTGGCTTTGTTTATTGAAGCTTGTCAGGGTTAGTTTTAATGAACTTAAGATTTTGATGATGTAACGATAAAAGCAACAAAAAGAGTCCATGAAGAAACTTAATAAAGTGCTGGCTAAAAGTGGGCACTGCTTACATTTAATTAAAGAAATTAATTAAAAATTATTTGGGAAAGCTATATAATGTCCAACATTCCCATTGAGTAACAGGATATGGAAAGGATCTACTTGCTTTTTAAACTCTTTCTCAGAGACTTTGTCATCTGTTTAAATATAAAGGATTATACAGGTGTAATTGAACCTGTACACTACTTTGTCCTGCAGGATTAAGGATAGCAAACTGGATATATTTATATAAATATGTATGATTTATTATTATAATGATTAGAAAAAAAGATCCTAATCAGAAATATTTACTACACAGTATAGGAGCTACAACACATATTATAATATAGTGTACTATTTTGAAGCAATATCAAAGCAATTATATTAAAACAATTTTATTAAAAATGGCAAAACAATTATTAAGTAGAGATTGGTGCTACTCATCCATGAAAATGACTATGGGCAAATCTTTCTCTCAGCTTCCAGATGTAACAGGAGTTACCATGAGGGATGACCCCACTCAAGAGAGGAATCTCCATACATACACTTCAAGAAGGGTTATATCAGAAGACTCTGCCTTTAAAATCTGGGACAGGGCTTTTATAATTCACTCAAAAGTGATTAATTGTCAGGCATATGTCCCCAGGCCACTTGTGTCAGCTCAGCAGCTTTGGGCAAGTTTTCCACAGTATCACTTGTTTGTTCCTTTATGCAAGTATTGTACCAAAGTCAGGATGTTTTGCTTTGGGACTGATGAGTCAGGCTGGTTTCAGCATTATTCAACACCAAAAGCAGCATGATGTTCTCTAATTTAATTTAATTTAATTTAATGCTGATAGCTTTGCAAATAGGGCATTGTTCAAGTTCTTTTCCACATTCCAGGCAGAGTACCCTGGTACAATCACGTGAGCTTGCTGACCCTAAGTATGACCCAGCATGTAAAGCTGGGGAAAGAGAAAAGAAGGGAGGGGGAACAACAACGTGACATCAACACTTTGAGAGTGGTGGCATTTTCTTCCCAAGTAACCTGCATATGTGAAGGAGCCCTGCTTTCCTGGGGATGGCTGAGCACCTGCCTACCTGTGGAAGGTGCTTAATAGATTCTTTGTTTTGCTTTGCTTGTGTGTGTGGCTTTTGCTTCACCTATTAACTGTCTTCATCCCAACTCACAAGTTTTCTCACTCTTCCAATCCTCTCCCTCATCCCACCAGGGCAGAGTGAGCGGGGCTAATAGCAGCTCTGTGGGACTAATTCCCAGCTGGGGTTAAATCATGACAGTTTAGGCTGACATTTCATGCAGCAGGATTTGGGAATATTCTAACATTTCACACACACAGACAGACACAGACACACACACACACAGAGACATGCATATATTTACACACATATAATATGTTCATTCAAACCCTTCAAGGCATATATATCCCTTTGAATCTCCTTATATAAATATAAATGTATAAAAACCATAGTTGATTTACAGATAAAAACTTGCCCTCATCAATACAGGTTGCTGAGGCCCATGCTGGTGTGAGTCAAGGATGCTTTGCCAGGATGAGCCTGGGTATTTTGATCAGTCTCACAAGGACTCACATCTGAGGCACTGGTGGCCTTTGTCACCTGTTAGCCAGAGGCTGCTCTAGAGAACAGTTTCTGCAGAAATCTATGTTTTTACTAAAGCAGGGTTCCAATATTTGAGAACAGTAACTTGAAGAAGATGAAGAAAGCACCCACAAGCAGGTATGTGCCATGTGGGAATGCAGGGCAAACACAAAAAATACCAGCACCTCTCCTTCACCACAAGAATTTCCCAACAGCCATCTTCCAAGCAAAAGTAGACTGTCATTACCTTAGCAGAGATTTTGGTGGAGTAAATCTATTCACATAATTTAAATATAACATGACTTT
>VZRX01016752.1:0-13206 GCA_013398075.1 Notiomystis cincta | reverse complement strand
AAAAATGCCACGAAAGGAGAATTTCAGCAGAATCCACATCAAGTGATGCAATTCCCAGGCTGGGAGCAGCTCTTGCTGAGGGAATTCCATGGGATAACTCGGGAGAATTGCTGCCCCTCTGAAGCCCTGACATCACTCCCAGCCCTGCTCCTCCGGTTTCCAGCGTCTTCAGGTTTCAAAGCTCGCCGAAACCTGGGGAAATCTCATTTCCTTCAGCTCAGATTAAGCCGGAATTTTCTCCTCCCCCAGGACCGGCATTTGGGTGGTTTTTTTGGGTTTTTTTTTGTTGTTCTATCCCCACCTAAGCCCACATTTGGACGTGCCCGGGGACGTTTCCCGTTCTGCGGGGGTTTTACACCCTTTGAGAGGCGATGGAAGCCAAACAATGGGGACAGGATGGGGACACAAACACGCCCCTGCCACCCTCTGCTGGAGCTCGGCAGCTGTGGCCAGATGTGCCTGCCCAAAATTCCCAGAAGCGGCCCAGAAAATTCCCTGTTTGCACCCAGGCAGCGGGAGCTGGGAAAGATCCATCGGGATGTGCCAAATCCCTGGGAATTTTGGGGGATATCAGGGAAACGAGGGGTGTTGGGATGTCAGGGTGAGGGGAATCTCCCTCTCCAAGGTTTTTCTCCCTCTAAGCAGCTTTTCTCCAGCCCAGCCCTTATTTTGCATCTCTTTTCCATCTCTTTTTGCGAGGTCCAGGGGAGATGCCAGGGAAACAAATGCCCGGCCTGGTGAATCCTGGGATGGCAGCTGGGATTGAATCCCTTCACTCCCATTTTCACCCCACTGCATTTATTCCCTTGCAGCTGGAATTGCAATTATTCCACCCTCCTCTCCTGCCATTCCTCCCTTGCTGCCCTGGATAATTTGGCTTTTCCAGCTTGTGCTGGGAAGGGAAAGCCTTTAAAGAGCCTCTGGATGGAGACCCGGGATTTTCCTTCCTAGGGCTTATGTGCAAAGTCCCTGTGATTCCTCTCTGGCCATGGCCTATATATTTAATCTTGATCCTTAAAAAAAAAAAAAAAACAAAAAACAAAACAAAACAAAAAAACCCCTCGCGTTCAAACCCGTCGCGTTTTTAAATAAAAACAGCTTAAAAGCTTTGAGTTCTGATGGTGTGAGACGGGCTATTAGCCCCGATATCGGGGCTGAGGAGGCGCGGGCCGAGAGCAGAGGACAAACCGTCCCCACTTGTCCCTGCCCGGCGCCGCATCCCCGCTCCCTTTGATCCCTCAACCCGCCTTTATTACACCCAGCCCGCTCAAAATTTGGAAACGCGGCTGAAAAGCTCCGCGGCTGAGATGAGGAGGGGGGGGAAAAGGCTCATAAAAGAGTCCCGGGGGGCTCGGCGGGGGTTTTGTCGCTGTCCCCCGGCCCTGCCGGCGCTCGGGGCGTTGTGGGGACAGCTGGGGCCGCTCGGGCTCTCCAGCGCTGTTTGCCCCGGGATTGGGCTCGAATCCCTCCGGGATCCCCGGGCTCGGTGCCCCTCGCCGTCCATCCCTCGGGGATGGGGATGTGTCACCCGCAATGAAGACGTTAAGGGCTGGCAGCTTGGAGGAGGTTTTTTAGCGGCCCATAATGGGCGACAAATTGCGGCGCAGCCTCGGCCCCCCCCCCGAGCATCCCCCCGTGGCCTCTTTTGTCCCCCAGCCGAGCTTCCAGCGTTAATCAGATGAAATTAATTAGCAGGGTCATGTGGCGGCTAAAAATCGCCCTGCGGAACGAGCCCAGGGGGTTGGGGAAACGCGGGGTGGGGTTTTTTTTGTGTGTCCTGATCTGTCCCACTCCTGTCCCGAGCTCTCCCACCCTTCCTGTGCCAGTTGGAGTCGCTTCCAACAGCGTCAAACCCGGGAAAATCCACAGGCTCGGGCTCCCCCTGGGCCATGTCCCCGCTATCCAGAAGCTGGATTTTTCCAGGTGCCTCTGGAGTCGAGGCCAGGGCCTCACGAGCCAGAGGCTTTTCCATCTTTTAGAGATCCGATGTTGGAAGGAAAAAATTCACAGAAAGGGCAGCCAACATCCCTGGAAGTGCTCAGGAACCTCATGGACGCACCTTGAGGGCAGAGTGGTGGGGCTGGGTTGATGGTCGGGCCTTCAAGGCCTTTTCCAACCCTCAGAATTCCATGATTCCCCCATTCCATGGATCCACAACCGCTCCCCAAGAGGTGCCAAAGGCCTCCCTCGTTCCCCAGTTTCTCTCGGGCTCCAGGTGCTCCCAGAGCGGCCGCTCCAGCAAAATCCCAGCAAAGCCAGGAGCTGTCGGGGCTCTTCCAGAAATTTCCAAGAGTTTTCCAAGAAAATTCCTGTCTAATTATCTCCTCTTCATCCCACCCAGTGCTGTTCAGGACATCCTTTTGAGGCTGGCAATGCAGCGATGGAATGGCCCCGTTAGAAATGGAGATTTTGGGGGTTTTTGTGGTTTTTTTTTGCTCTTTTTCACGAGGAAGCAAATGGGCTTTAATTTCTTTTCTCCCCTCCTCTCCTCCTTCCCCGCCCTTGGAAATTTTCCCGCAGGGAAATTGCGGCGGCGGAGACAAAACCCCCTTTTTGAAGATTTTTAGCCCGGTTTTGTCTCTCTGGGTGCTGAGAGCTGAGGAGGAGCCTCCACACAGAATAACCCAGCTGATTGAGACAGATGTTCCCTTCTTCAGAGAGTGCCAAAAACTCTGCCCAGGCACGGATCTGCTGATTACCCTGCCCTGGAAAACATCCTGAAAAAGCTCTGGGATGAAAAGAGGGAGCAGAGCCCGGATTTTCCACAGCCCAGCGCTCCCCTCTCCCTCCCGGGGTCCCTCTCACGGGGGTCCCCTTGGTTTTGGGGATGGAGAAAAGGGGCTGAGTGTGCAGGAGGCAGAAAATAAAGTCAATTACAGCGGTGAGAGGCGGCCTGGGGCCGAAAATCTCCTGCCAGGCCTCGCACTGATACTGCTCTTAATTATCCCGGGAGTTAACGAGGAAAAGCAGAGCTGAAAATACTCCTGGGAGGTGGTGCTGGGGATGGAACTTTCTGGCGGGGTTTTTGAAGAGAGGATTGGCACTCTATAAAAATCTCGTGGCGAGGCGGTGCCCACAAGGCCCAAAAATGGGGAAATCCCGGCGTTTTGGGAGAAATTTGGGCTTCTAAAATATTGGGGATTCCCGAGGTGAGAAAGCGGCGCTGGAGGAGCTCAAACTTGGGGTGGTTTGGTCCAAAATCTGCTTTTTCCCGGGAAAATTAATGGGAATTGAGTGGAAAGTTGGTTTATGTCAATGTATGGATTGAAAAAGGGGGAATGTGATAAATAATGTAGGTTCGAATGTCAAAAATCGATATAATTAAATATAATGTGAAATAACAAGTATGAGGAGATATAAAAGGAATAAAATGAATTATAAATTTAAAAAAATATATATTTAAAATAGTACATTCTATTACAGACTTATTATTATGTATTAAAACTGTAATTAATTATAAAATATACAAAATTATATACAAATATATGTATTTAATACTATATGAAACACCCCCTTTCCTGTGCCCTGGGCCTGTTCCTGCTGAGCCAGGAGGGATTCAGCCTCTCTCCTGGGTGAGGCCCTGGGGGTCCACTCCTCCTTGGAGTGGGTGCTGCTGCTTCCAGAGATTGGGAAAGCCGGATTTTTAGCTGGGAGCAGGGGAATGATGGTTCCTAAGGGTCACAGGAGCAGAAAAAACTCAGGGAAATCCTTTTATCCCTCAAGTTTTTCCATGGAGCAGGTAAACCCCATCCTCCCCTGCCATCCCAGCCCCTTCCCTCTGAGTTTCCCTTTATCTCCTGGAGTGTCTCTTCCCATACCTGGTGAAAAGGAAGGAAGGAGGGAAAAAAACCAACCCACAAAAAAAAGCCATCACCACTATTTGCTTTTCTTTGACCAGATTTGTCATTTTGCCGTCTGCAGGCGAGCGTGCTCCCCCACAATGGGGTTTGTTTGACTTCCCTGCTAAAAGAGTCCCTGGTTTGGGGCTTTTTTAGGTTTTTTTTTTTTGTTATTTTTTTTTTCCAGGCCCTGTCCACAGCTTTTCCCCCCTCTCCCCACCTCATTCCTTTCACTGGGGCTGTTGATGAGCTTGGCCTAATCAGATTAACTCAACCCAGACACAGCAGCGGCAGTTTATTCTCTTTTAAAAGAGAATTCCTACGGCTTCCTACAAACTTTTTGTAAACTCCTCATCTCCGGCTCAGCTCCTTTGTCAGCTGGGCCCGACGGGGCCTTTGAGAGCCGCGCTCGGGGCAGTGAGGAGCTGTTAGAATGGGTCACTAATCCAAAAGAGGGGAGAAATTCCTTTAAAGCCGCGCACTGAGGCATCGGGAGCACCGCGGACATCGCGGCACCCGCGGGAAGAGGGAGTGGAATTCCCGGAGAGGTTTCATTCCAGCCCTGGAATTGGTGGTTTTGGGGAAAGCAGGGCTCGTTTGCATCCTGGAGATCTCCGGGTGCTGGGACACGTTTGGGATCCGTCCTTTTCCCCTTCCCATGGAACAAACCTCGGGAGAATCAAGGAGAACAAAGCGACAGCTCCAAAATTGGTTTTTTTTAAGAGTTTTGGGCCTTCACTTTGCTTTTCTTCTGGCAGGCACCGGGAAAAAAAATCAGAATTCCTGGTCCACATCCCAAATCAAGGAATCATCGAGGCTGGAAAAGCCTCCCAAGCTCAATCTGTGCCCAGTTTGTCCCCACCTTGTCACCAGCCCCGTCCAGTCCTTCCTCAGGCGCCTCCAGGGGTGGGACTCCAAAGCTCCTCGGACAGCACATTCCAGACTTTAACATGGAGAAATTCCTCCCCATTCCAGCCTGGAGCAGCTCGAGGCCGTTTCCTCCCATCCAATCCCTCAAATCCTTGCTGGGATTTGTGTTTGGAGACGGTTCCTGGAACACCCTGGGACAACGGGAAATGTCCCTGCCCACAACAAGGGGTGGAACAGGAGGAGTTTTAAGATCCCCTCCAACCCAACCATTCCATGATTCCATGAACTTCCATCCCCTCGATCTCCCGCTTCCCCTAAAACCAGGAATCCTACGGAAGTCGCGGTTTTGAAGTTCCCTCTCCGGATTTCTCCTGCCGAATTCCCCCCATTCCCTGACTTTGTGATTGGCACCTCGGGGCGGCCCCATTGTGGGGAGGATTTCATGGCATTCACGGAAGTTTCCACCTCTTTAGAGCCGATTAAAGTCGTGACTTCATCCCCTCCTGCCATTGTCCCGCGGGCTCCGAGTCACTCGGGGCCTTTGATAAAACCTGCCCCAGTCAGAGCCCAGCACAGAGGACCCCACAAAGCACACAAAGAGCTCGACAACTCCCTGAAAATTCCCCCATTGTCTCCCAGGAAAGCGATGGTCATTTTTCATGGTATCACTGTGTATTAAAAATTCAATGGGATGGCAAAAAATGAGTTGTCTTCACTGGGAGGGACGGACAGGACACCCAGTCTGGGCCACCTCCCAGTGGTGGTGACAGCCCTGTCCCTCCCTAGCTCGGGGGACAATGGCACTCTGCTTCTCCTGAATGCTCCAAACATCCCTTGAGCAGGGAAAATGCGAGTTTTTCTTCCCCTTTCTACTCCCGAGGAAATGGTGGAGTGGAAGCTGCTGGAAAAGTGAGTGGAGGATTTGGATTTTGAGGCAGGACTCAGTGGATTGTTCCCAAGGTGAGCTCGACGTGGCTGGTGGCTCTGAGGGAAGCGTGGGAGGAAGGAGATGGACACATCCAGAAGTGGCTGAAATCCCAGGAAGTTTCGTCTGTGAGGTTCCAGCTGCCAATGGAGCGGTGACATCAACCCAGCAGCCTCGTGGGCACCACCAAACCCTGTCCCCAAGTGCCACTTCCAGGGGTGGTGGCTCCCTGAGCAGCCTGAAGAGGGAATTTCTCCAGCTTTTCTCAGGAAACCCCAACCAGCCCTTCTGGAGAACTCCAGGGCCATTCGGACAGCTCGAGGAAACATGGAATTCTCCAATTTCCAGGCTCTTCCCAAACATCCTGGCAGCTGCCTGATCAACCCTGAGGCTCCCCCCAGGCTGGGATGTGATCCTGGATCCACAGCCTGGTTCTTACCCCCAACGAGAACCCATTTGTTCAAAAAAAATCAAAAAGCAAAATCAAGGAAAGAAAGGGAATTGGGGCTTGGGAAAAACAGGAATTGTCCCGACCTCATTATCTGCTAATTGGGATTTTAACGAGGATTGTCCATCCCGAGCAGGTGACAACGTGGCTGTGACATCAGGAGAGGCTGGGAATGCTCTGGGAGCCGGCTCCTCCCGCCGGCCCAGCTCTGCCTGCCCGTCTGGCGCCCCATGAATAATTAATCAGTTAATGAGACACCTCTCTGCTGCACCCTAAACACGGGGGGAGCTTGGGATTCAACCTGGAGCTGGGCAAAACCCGGGAGCTGGGGCTGGAATGGGGTGGGAAGAGCGTGGGGAGTTTTGGGGGACCTGTGCAAGGGGGATTAAACCCTGGAAGTGTGAGCTGGGTGGGTATTTGGGATCTGGGTACATGGAAACCAAGATCCGAGGCTGTGGAGACACTCACGGAGCTGGGAAGGGAATGCAGCAGGGGATGGTTTGGGAATGCAGCAGGAGCTGGACTGGGGAATTGCAGCAGGAGCTGGAAGGGAATTGCAGCAGGGGATGGATTGGGAATTGCAGCAGGAGCTGGACTGGGGAATTGCAGCAGGAGCTGGAAGGGAATTGCAGCAGGAGCTGGACTGGGGAATTGCAGCAGGAGCTGGACTGGGGAATTGCAGCAGGAGCTGGAAGGGAATTGCAGCAGGAGCTGGACTGGGGAATTGCAGCAGGAGCTGGACTGGGGAATTGCAGCAGGAGCTGGAAGGGAATTGCAGCAGGAGCTGGACTGGGGAATTGCAGCAGGAGCTGGACTGGGGAATTGCAGCAGGAGCTGGAAGGGAATTGCAGCAGGAGCTGGACTGGGGAATTGCAGCAGGAGCTGGACTGGGGAATTGCAGCAGGAGCTGGAAGGGAATTGCAGCAGGAGCTGGACTGGGGAATTGCAGCAGGAGCTGGACTGGGGAATTGCAGCAGGAGCTGGAAGGGAATTGCAGCAGGAGCTGGACTGGGGAATTGCAGCAGGAGCTGGACTGGGGAATTGCAGCAGGAGCTGGAAGGGAATTGCAGCAGGAGCTGGACTGGGGAATTGCAGCAGGAGCTGGACTGGGGAATTGCAGCAGGAGCTGGAAGGGAATTGCAGCAGGAGCTGGACTGGGGAATTGCAGCAGGAGCTGGACTGGGAATGCAGCAGGAGCTGTGTGCAGAAGAAGGAACATCCCCTCCAGGCACTTCCATCCCCTCTGAATTCCCGCAGGCCTCTCCTCCCCTCCACGGAAAGCCCGGCCCGGGCTCCTGAGGTCTGGCAGAGCTGCAGCCACAGCTCCCGGCTCTCCCGGGGATGCTCCGGCCGTCCCTGGAGCCGGCAGCGCTCCAGGACTCTGCTCCAACCCTGGCTGGCAGCTCCCAGCACCTCTCCACGGGCTCAGCCCCCGGAACAGCTCGTGGAAAAGGGAGCTGGGGCAGGGCGCTGAACTCCATGGAATCGGGTGGCATTTGGAATTCCAGGCGGGCTGGAGCGGTCTGGGGAGGCCCCAGGGCGGTGTGAAATCCTCCATCCTCTCCCCAACGTGCCGGGCATATCAACACCACCTTCCCCTCCCGGTCCCCGCTGCGTGGCAGGGGGAGAAAGGGTTTAATGAAAAATTTAAAGGCCGGCGTCTTAAAATAAATTCCAAGGCCGGCTGAAATTTCACAGCGGCTGCTAAATGTCTCTCGCTCCAGAGAGGGGAGAGAAACAATTGCTGCCTTCCGAGGGGGGAAAATGGGCCTTGCTGGGCTGGGGGGACACGGAGCCGGCTCCTCCAGAGGGGTGGGAGGTGATGGATGTAATTAAAAGCCCCGGGGGAGGGAGGAAGGGAGGAGGGGGAGAGGGGAGAACAATAAATGGACGGCGCTTATCTCTGGGCTGAGAGCTGATCTTCCCGGACGTGGAACATATGGGAATTTCAATAATGGATAAACACTTCCAAGGGGACCTGCAAGTGTCGGCTTTTAAGGAGCTGGCGGCGGGGTCGTGCCTGAATACCCCAAAATTCACCTTTTCTCCTCCGCCCAGCTCGTGGCCAGCCCGGCTCTGCAGCTCCAGGTCCTGTCACGGCTGCCACGGCCCCGAGGGCTCCGGAGAGGGAATAAAATTCCCCTGAGATGGGTTTGGGCCGGGCCAGCAGGGCCAGTTCCCTTCCTCTGGCAGAAAAATCTGCGGTGGGGTCTTTAATTCCCAGCAAAGTGAAGGCCTGGGATGTTTCGGGCAGCCCAAGGGCCCTCGAGAGCCCTGGGTTGTGCCTCTTTTTCCAGTGCTGCCTCTGGAAAATCGATGGAATTATTAACTAGGAGTTCTCCCACCAGCAGGGCTCGGGTTTTGCTGAGCTCCAGAGGTGAAAATATCCTGGTACCGCTTTTCCTGCTGCTCCAGGAGCTCTCCAAGGCCAGCACCAAACATCTGTGGGGAACTCATCCCAGAGAAAATGGGGCTCAGTCTCCCAAACCTGGTGCCTGGGGAATGCTGAGCAGCTGGAGCCTGTAATTCCCATCTCAACCATCCCCAGGGATAAAAACTGGGAATGCCTGAGGGGGCAGAGGGAGGTCTTGGCTCCTCTTACTCCTCGAGAGGTGAGATGGAGCTCAGGGAGCTTGGAGACCCTCGGGAGGCTTTTCCATGGATGGGATTTCATTTAAACTCCGGGATCCTCCCCTGGGAAGCAGCCAGAGGGGGCAGTGCCCATCCAGCAGAATCCCTGGGAGCAGGGTTGGGTGGAAGGGAATTCGGGAGGGGTTTCCCTCCCTTCCCACAGGCAGATTGGGAAGGGGAGATCCCGCCCCAGTCCTGGGGGATGTCCAAGCTCGTTTTCCCTTGGAATCGCAAAAACAAGGACAATTTGTGGATGGAACCTGAGTCCAGATGGGGAGCAGGCACTGGGTGGGTTTGGGCTGGCAGCTCCGGGAGAAAATTCCCGAATTCCTGCTTTAATCACCTGGGGCAGGGCCAGGACAGGAACGGGGAGCGGGCGGTGCCCGGTTAATTAAAGCCACTTTGGAGCTCGCCTTTGAGCTGGCACAAATCCGCGCCGATCCCCCCCAAACCCCGCGGCTCCCCGTTGGAATTCCCGCCTGGAATTATCCCCTCCACCCCCTGGCATCCCTTGGCGCCCGAGTTTCGTGTGTTTTGTGACATCTGAATTCCCTGGGCGCTCTGGAGCTCATCCCCACGCGCGGAGAGCTCCCAACCCGGAGAATTCCCCATTCCCCACCTTCCTTCCCCTATTCCAGAGCCCTTGGGAGTCCCGCGGGCGTTTGGAGCGACCTGGAAAGGAGCCACGCACCCCCTTTTTGTGGCAGCTCGTTAGGGACAATCAGCGGGCCCTGCCCATCTGTCGGCCCCGGGCAGGTACCGGGCACCGAGGGCTGGGAAAAAGGCGCTGGAGGATCCTTAATCCGCTCAGGCTCCGGCGGCGCTTCCCAGCGAATAATTACAGCCGAGTGACAGACCTAGTGAGTGGAAATTGATGAATGTAATTAAAATCCCAGGGGGAGAGAGCAGAGGAGCAGTGGAGGGAGGAGAAGTGGTGAGGAACTGAGGGAGGTGTCGGGGTAAGGACCCTGGGCTGCTTTAATTAGTGGAAAAAAAGGGGGAAAAATGAGTCTAGGAACTTATTATGGATAAATTCGTGTGTTTTCCTCTCTTTTACCCGCCTTAAAAAAATTTTAAAAATAAAAGATCCTGGGTTTCAAGCCTGAAGGACAAACTGAGCCAGCAGCTCCGAGCTGATGTCTGAAGCCAGGCTGGATCCAGCCCTTCCCACCACAAAATCCCAAGGAAGGGACCTGCTGGGCCCTGAAAAGCTGCCTCAGCCTCCCGAGGGACTGGCCAGGGATGGGAACCCCCTGAATCCCACAGCTCCAGCATCCCAGCAAAGTCTGGTTGGAGCACTGGGATTGCCCTGACCAGGGCTGGTTGTTCTCCCTCTTCTTTTCCCTTTTAAATCCACATTTTTTGCCTCTTTTTGGTGCCTCTGATGCCTTTGAACATCCTTTTCCCTCCTGTGCAGCTCCTCTGGGGAGCTCTGGAGAGCTGGGAGAGGGTTTTTTGTTGGCTTTGCCGTGGGAGGAGCTGGTTCTGAACAGGCTCTTCCTGGAGGAAGCCACTTCCAGGGAAAATAACGGAATACCAGGGAACGGGGCTGTTTTCCTGGCCCTGGAGCTGGGCTGGGAATTCCAGGAGGGATAAATGAGCAGCACGGAGCATTTTGCTCCCACCTTGGTGCATCCCAACCACCCCCAGTGGGGTTTTGGAGCTCAGGGAAGGCTGAATTCCTTGGGAAAAGACAGGGAAAGGTTTGTGTCCTCTCTGGAGGAGATCTTTGCCAGGTCTGGGATTAGCTCCCCATTCCCAGCTCGTTTGGTCCCTCCCTCAGGATCAGCCCCTCTCCAGAGGGAGATTTTTGTCCCCATCCCCCTCCTCCACCCGAGGGAAATTCGAGGAATGCTCCGATTTTCCTCATTAGCCCAACCTCCCGCTGGCCCCGGTTTAAAACAACCTGCAGGGGCTTCCCTTGATCGCTGATGGATGAGTGGCAGCCCTGGGGCAGGGCAGACACCGAGCCTGGCCCGGGCCGCCCCTTCCCTGCTCTCCTCATCCTCTGGATCGGCCGGAATTCCCTGGGATTCCTCCATGGGGGTTCCTTTCAGCAGGGGCTGGCGAGGAGCCCGCGGGGTCCCCCTGCTCCAGCCCGGCTGCTCCTTAATTTGGCTTCCCCTGGGAATGGGGGGGAGAGGCTTTGGGGGAGATGAGTGCCCAGGGGGTCAGGAAGAGATTGGGACCTTGTTTGGGAACCCCCGAGATCAGGGAGGGAACCCCAAAGATCAGGGAGGGCAGTGGAGCCCTGTTTGAGCACCCCAAAAATCAGGGAGGGGAATGGGGCGTTGTTTGGGCACCCCAAAGATCAGGGAGGAGAATGGAGTGTTGTTTGGGCACCCAGGGGATCAGGGAGGGCAGTGGGGCCTTTTTTGGGCACCCCAAAGTTCAGGAGGGCCTCATTTGGGCACCCCAAATGTCAGGGAGAGCTGTGGGACCTTGTATGGGCACCCCAGAGATCAGGAGGGCCTTGTTTGGGTACCTCAAATGTCAGGGAGGGGAATGGGGCCTCGTTTGGGCACCCCAAAGATCAGGGAGGGCAGTGAAGCCCTGTTTGGGCACCCCAAAGATCAGGAGAGCCCTTTTTGGGTGCCTCAAAGGTCTATGAGAGCAGTGAGGCCCTGTTTGGGCACCCCAAATATCAGGAGAGCCTTGTTTGGGCACCCCAAAGATGAGGGAGGTCAGTGGGGCCCTGTTTGGGTGCCCCAAAGATCTGTGAGAGCACTGAGGCCCTGTTTGGGCACCCCAAATATCAGGGAGGGGAATGGGACCCTGTTTGGGAATCCCAAAGATCAGGAAGGAGACTAGGGCCTTGTTTGGGCACCCCAAATATCAGGGAAGGCAGTGGAGCCCTGTTTGGGCACCCCAAAGATCAGGAGAGCCCTTTTTTGGGTGCCTCAAAGGTCTATGAGAGCNCCCCAAAGATCTGTGAGGGCAGTGGGGCCCTGTTTGGGCACCCCAAAGATCTGTGAGGGCAGTGGGGCCCTGTTTGGGTGCCCCAAAGATCTGTGAGGGCAGTGGGGCCCTGTTTGGGCACCCCAAAGATCTGTGAGAGCACTGAGGCCCTGTTTGGGTGCCCCAAAGATCTGTGAGGGCAGTGGGGCCCTGTTTGGGCACCCCAAAGATCTGTGAGGGCAGTGGGGCCCTGTTTGGGTGCCCCAAAGATCTGTGAGGGCACTGAGGCCCTGTTTGGGTGCCCGAAAGATCTGTGAGGGCAGTGGGGCCCTGTTTGGGCGCCCCAAAGATCTGTGAGGGCAGTGGGGCCCTGTTTGGGTGCCCCAAAGACCTGTGAGAGCACTGAGGCCCTGTTTGCCACCCCTGATCCAGCTCAAGCCCCGGAATCCCGGAATCCCGGACAGGTTTGGGGTGGGAGGGACCTTACAGCCCATCCCATTCCATCCCTTTCCAAGGGCAGGGACCCCTCCCGCTGCCCCGGGCTGCTCCAAGCTCCAGCCCGGCCTTGCTCCCCGCTCCTGCTGGGATTGTCCTGCACCTTCAATCCCAGCAATTCCCAGAGCCCTGCGCTGCCAATCCCGGCTTTCCCGGGAGCCCGGAGCTCCGTGCCCGGCCGAGCTGGGCTTTGGCCGCGGCTCCTGCCCACGGCGATGTCCTGAATTCGCTCACAGCCCTCCCCGAGCCGCCCCCATCCCTCTGCCACCTGCGGAGCCGCTTCCCCCGTCCCAGGCAGCGCGGAAATCCGGGACAACATTCCCGGGATGTGCCGCACCCGCTCGGGAGCCGCTCCGTGCCCGGGAAAGGCTCTGCCCGCCGGGATTCTGCTGCCCTTTGCTGCGAGATGTTTGGGGGTTTGTTGTTTTTGGGGGGAAGGAAAGGTGAGGGGCTGTCCCTGGGGTTCCTTGGAAGCGAATCCCCGCGGCTTTTAAATTTTTTGGAGGGGAAGAAGCCGGCGTTCCACCAGAGCCCCGCGCCCCTCGCTCAGCCCCCTCCGGTTGCTTTCCTTGGGCTCCCCTTTGATGCTTTTGTTCGCCGGCGCACGGGGAGCTGCTCCCCCTCTCCGGGGCTGCCCCACTTTGATCTCCGAGGGCCTCCCGCCATTCCCGGCCGCTGGGACGGAGCTTTCCCGGCACAGCATCCCGGGCACCGCGGCCCCGGCTGCCCCGGGCCGTGTCCCCCCTGCCGCCCGCTCCCCCCAGCTCCTCCGGACCCAGTATTGACTCGGCGGCGGCGCAGCCTCCCCGCAGGGCCGCTTCAATCAAAGCTGGCCCCGCAAAGGAAGGTTTTTCCCGGGAGGTCTCCAGGTGCCCGGGCTGGCGGGCAGGGACACAATGGCCAGCGCGGCGGGGCGCGGCTGCTGCGGGAAACGGCGGGGCCCGAGGGGCTCGGAGCCCCCGGGCACTGCCGGGCTGGGGCGGGGGCTCCTCCGGGAGCCCGGACAGGGCTCGGAGCGCGGAGCCAAAGCTCGGAGCCTTTGCCGGGTAATTGAGGAGGGGAGAGCGGCGGGAGGGCAGGGGAAGGGAGGGCAGGGGAGG
>VZRX01016751.1:171414-182975 GCA_013398075.1 Notiomystis cincta | reverse complement strand
ACAAGATCATCCCACGACAGAGGTGAGGCAAGACCACGGCAGGTGCTTTCCTCCCAAGCACAGAGACAGGCTCTCTCCCACTTCTGCCTGCTCAGGAACATCACATCTCTCTGCTGCTGGTGCTTGGCTCGTGTTGCCAGACCTGGAGGAGTAACTCTGGAGCTCCCTTGCCCTCAGCAGGAGCGGCAGCAGGAAGCAGCACACGGAGGAGCTCTCGTGTGCCTGGCAGCGCTGCATCCGTACGCGCTGGGGACACTTGCTGTGATCCTCTCATGTGCTCTCCCTGCTGCTGGACTGCTTGGCACACCGCAGAGCCTCAGCAGCTCCGCTGGGAGAGCCTGGGCTGTACGGCCTCGGGGCACAGGCAGCTCCAGGCGCAGCATCCTCCCTCCTGAACAAAGCCATCGTGCGTGCACCAGCTCAAGAATGGGACTTGAGTTAGGGCTGAAGTTAAACTTGCAGAAAGGTTGGCCTTACTTGATTTTTGGTGACCATGGGGAACATGTACTGTAAGATCCCTATAGAAAATGAAAGGGTATGAGCTTTAACAGATCCCTTTGTCCAAATATTAATAGATGCTGGAATTAAAAAGATTTTATCAGGAACAAAATGCATATTTATATATAGTTTGGCTAAAATTTTTCTGCCTTAGGGTGCTATAACTTGAGGAATAGGTTTTTTCCCTAACAGATTGCTGACAGAAACAATTTTAAAAGCATAAGAGAGACTTTTTTACAACAAATTATTTCTGGATTTTTTTTTTTAAATTATGGAACAAAAAGAACATATAAGCCAAATCTCCCCTCTTCCTTTACAAGTCATTGCTTGAGCACATTTCAAAACATTTTTATCCCAAAAGCCAGACCAGTATCTGCTTCTCCTTTGCAGGGAAATCAAAAGAGAGTGATGAACTTGTGTATCCCTGTTTTGCTGCAGTAAATGCCTGCTCCTTCCCTGGGCCTCCATAGCTGTAGCCCAGTCTGCAAGCGTGTAGCAGCAGGAGCTGTGCTGTATGTAAAAGCTTCTCACACATCTGGGCAATCAATTATGCCAAAGTAAATTTAATTATAAACTTATAAAAGCCTTATTCAGTTGGTGGTGGGAGAACTGGATGCTCAGCCAGCTGCTCCCTGCACTGTCATCTCTTGTACAGCCCACTAAAGGGGAAATGATTCTCAGAATTGTTAAACATAATGGATTGCTGCCTAAACCCCTTATTAGATATATTAGTTGACTAATCACCTCAGAGACTTTCCCTCTAACAGTCTAACAGGCAAGGCTGTGAGACAGCCTAGTGCTCGTGTCCCAGAGCCAAATATTTGCCGGAGCAGCTGCTAGGTCTGTTGACGGCAGTCTTCGGTGCCTCATACCAGAACAAAGAAGAATGAAACTCCCTAAACCTGTAGATTAATGCTCAAGTCTGAAATAGGAGCATTAAAAAATAAAAGTGTAACTAAGAAAGGTCCAGCTGAGGAATGTTAAGCAAGAAAATTTCAGAAACATAATCCCTTTTAGTGAGTGCTGCTGTGGCAGTACCCAGTCACCAGCCCTCCCTCCAGCACAGCCTCAGCATTTGGGGTGCAACAAGTCCTCAGAAACCTGGAAGGAGCACTGAATTTCCTCCTCAGCAGAAATTCGGGACTGCAGAGAAACAAGGCTTTAAAAATTCCTGAAAGAAACTGCTGGTTTTTGGCTGTCCACACTGAGCAAGGAGCTCAAGGGCAGGTAGGGAGTTGGCTGTGTCCCAGGGGAACAGTGCTGGTGAGACCCTGCTGCAGTGGCCATGCCCAGCCAGGACATTCACCATGAGGAAGCTTGACAGCAGGAAGCTCATGTCGCATTTTTCTTGCCGTGGCTCCCTAGGGACAGTGGGGTGATGGCCAAAGAGGTGGTCCTGGTTCCCCTCTGTTTTTCCCTTGGTATTTGGTGCTGTCCCTGTGAGGGTGTGATGACAGAGTGGTGGGGGCACTGAGCTTCCTGGGTCACACAAAGCAGTGCTCAAGTGATGAAGCTGGAACCTTTCAGGGCAGATTGGCTCTTAAATCCTGCAGGGGAGAGTCTGGGAGCCTCAGCTCTCACAGCCACCTTGTCTGATGGCTCAGCTGGCACTGACCTACAGCCTCATCAAAAATGTCCAGCAGAGTTGTCATAGTAAACCAAGACTGCTTTTTTTGGTCCTGTGGAGCTGCTGGTACTTGCTGGAAAGCAGTACAGACAGCAGGAGCACCTCCCAGTCCCTCAGGAGAAAAAGACTGGAAGAAAGGGATTGTGGGCTGGATTTGTGTGTTGTGCTGGTTTTGTAACTGCACTAGTCCATCTCACACCTTCCTTTCTCCACACCCTGGAATGAACTGCCTTTAAGCTCACTAATACTTGCCTCAGTCCATAAAAATGCCCAGTGTGATCCTAGTGCCAGCTCATTTGGATGTGCCAGGTATCAGAGCTTGTGCTGCCTACTGCTATCATACCTGTTAACTAAATCCTGTGGAATGATTGGACATATTTGCCTATCCACAGTGAAAGTGGCACTTCAGCTTTTAAACTGAGAGCCTGATTCTGACTGCACAGTAGATCTACAGCTTTTGGTTTGCAGCAGTGTAAACTGAGAATCATTCTTGCCCCCATAATGAGACATTCACAATCACACAGAGATGGTCTGATGTGTGAAGTCAATAGGATTCTGTCTCTCAAAAGCAAATGTTGATGGAATTAGCAGCTGCCTAAGCCAATATTTACCATTTGGGTACTGAATTATAGAAGAGACTGCACAACACACTGACATCCTCATCTTGTCCTGCAACAGGTCAGACCTGACCCGGGGCCAGCATCTGCAGAACCATAGAGCTCTGGGAAGTTTGTGAAACCAGGTAAGCCTGGCTCTGCACCCAGCAGCATCAAACACTCTGCCAGGTTGTCCCCATCAGCTTTCTAAGCTGTTTCTAAACTTGATGGAAGGAAACCTAACTACCCCATCCCTGGAAGTGTTGAAGGCTGGGCTGGATGGGTGCTGAGACCTGGTCTAGTGGGAGGTGTCCCTCATGCAGGGGATTAGAACTAGACAATCTTTAGGGTCCCCTCCAATCCAGCCCAATTTCTCATGATCCTGTGAAGCTGCTCAGTATCTTAAAAGGCAGATAGATAAATAATTTTATTTTATTGCTGCATTATTACTGTTTTCTGACATGATGCTCACTTCCCTCAGTTTAATAGCATTGATGGGAGCAAAAGTGGTGCCTTCCTGTTTTATTGTTTTCAAATTAACCTAGAGAGGCAAACCAGGATGGGCCATGCCCTGAGCTGGTTCAGCATTAAACATGAGGAAGGCTTGATGGAAAGCAAGCTATCTTTTGAATTAAACATTTTTCAGCTTGATATATAATGTTTACCTTGATTTTGCTGGAGGTTTTCTGAAGGACTGGTAACAGCCAATAAGGGACTATTTACTTGAAAGTAAAGGATTATCACATTCAGGAGAAAGATGTTATTGTTATTCTTTCTTGAATGTTTGAAATCTCTTTTTGCTATTATAAGCCTAAAAGGTGTCTGCAACAGCGTGTGATAGCAGTCAAGATTTCAAGGTTTCAGGTGAGTTTTCTTTTATATTTCCTGGTGTGTTGTGGACAATGCAAATGGAAGGCAATATATGTCCTTGGTAAGCTGGATGTGCCCACTGGGCTTTGCCCAGTACAGAAAGTGACTGCTTTGACTTGTTATCTGCATGGCTTCATCTCGTCAGAAATAACCACTGAAATTGATTAATATTTAAAAAAATTCAACTAACTTTGTTTTGACAATGTGTCCAGTACGAGGCTGGAGGCACTTGCAATCTGAGAGCTGTGACTCATGTTACTCTCCGGAGAGGTTTGTCTCCCCTCTTCTAATGAAAATCAGGGAGTAAGAGGATACTCGGCCTCTGGCACATCTAGCAACTTTTCAGCCATGCCTAGTGGAATGTTTGCTGCCTTGCTCTCAGTGTTTAGAAGATGTCACCTGTGATGTTAAGTGGGAAGGTATTTTCCAAAGGACCTAATTTCCAAATGGCTCATGAACCAGCTGCCCTAGATGTTCCCATCCAGCACAGCTGCCCCCACAAGAGGTCTGGCTCAGCAGGGACAAGCAGGAGATGGAAATGACACCAGGGCCAGGGAAAGCGTTGTAAACAAGCCAACATGGAGAAGTTGGAGAAGGTGGGAGGTGCAGGGTCACAAGCCAGGTGAAAAAGGCCTGAGGTCAGGTCAGTGTGCTGAGATTTTCCAGGTATAAAGGACAAATTAAGCCAAGTAACTAGGACAGCATTTCTGTGGGCAATTCACGAAGCCAGTAAATGTTGGCACAGGAAAAGGGATCTCTGTAGCAGAGGGAGAAAATCCATCCTTATGCCAGGGCTGTAGTGGCTTCCCAGCAATGGGGGGAGAGCTGTGTCCAGGACTGGTACTGGCACACCCCAAGGTGCTGAGACAAGACATCATCTGTGCCAACCTCACCTCCAGGGCTTGCTGCAGACAGGCCAGGACTATCTGGTGTTTGGTGCAGAGCAGCCACTCTGTAGTGTTGGCTCACCTGAGGCCTTCTCACTGAAGCCCATGCTGGTATTTTGTGGCACATGGTCCAGAATGATGGGCACATCCCCATGACTGAGGCGCAGGAAGCTGTTACAGCACCAGTGATCAGTGTTATCTGGCCATTCAGGCTGCACAGAAAAACCATCAACAAGGATTAAATGCTCAGCTACAGGACAGGGGACACTGTGACCCTCCAGGGTGGCCAAGGTCTCATGGAACTCGCACCACTCAGTGTAGATGGGGAAAGGGAGAAAGGATGGCACAGGCTTATGTGATTTGTTCAGTCCATTTGCAAGCGATCCTGGGCAGGAAAATGTTGCAAACTCCACTGAGGACAGAGAAATATTACAAAGGGACCTACAGAGAAGCAGGAAATATGAGGAGGAAACAATAAAATGAGATTCAGCTTGGAAAAATAGAAGTCAATACATGTGGGGAATAATATTCAGTAATAACTTCAGTGGGAGGAAAAGAGTGGAAAAGCTGGAGGGAGAAGAGCTCCAGCAAGACCAAAAGTGAGCAGCAAATGAGGTATTTTGCAAGGGACGTGCTGAAGTTAATGTGCTGAGCTGAGACCTTCTCCCTGGCTTGCTCCCCCGTGGGCACTGTGGACCACATTGGCCCCGAACTGCACCAACCTCCACTGTCCCCCGGTGACTGTGGCACAGGTGCTGGCAGCTGTACAGGGGCACCAAACCCCTGCTAAGGCGCTCTGTGCCCTGACGTGCCCAGCTCAGAGGTGAGATGTCCCCGAGTGCTGCTCCCTGCATGTGTTGGGAGGTTGCTGGCAGCAGTTTCCTGCTGTTCCCTGCACGGCTGTGAGTGGTTCTGACCCAGGATTGCCTACAGCCACCTCAGGGCACTGCTGTGCCCACGAGTCCCCCTGTGAGGACACCAGCAGCCCAGTGGTGTGCACTCAGGGCAAACCAGCACCAGCCCAGCCCGCCCGGGGTTTGCCGGCTTCTCCCCACCCTCACCGCTGGGCGCTGGGCGCACCATCTCCAGCACGGCGCGGCACGGCACGGAAACAACCACCAGGGGCAAAGAAACTTCACATGTAAAAATAGAAGAAAAAGCTTGAACACAAATTGTTGGCCTCCCCTGCTGCGCAGTACTCGTCACCGCAGCACATCTGCTCTGAGCCATGGCTGACCCCCTCCTTCCCTGTCAGCTTTCTGCTCCCAGCCACGCTACCTCACCTCCCCAAACACCAGGAAGCTGTGGCATTTTGGTGCAGCCTGACCAAGGCTATGTTTTCCCCAGGCTGTTCTTTCCTACTTATTTGAGTCACAAACATGCATATCCAAAGATCATCCAGTTTCCTCTCCGTGCCCTTTTGGCTGCCCCAGCCACCCACCTGCCCTCACAGTACAGTGCCAGCATCACCAGCAGCAGGAGGGAGCAAATGCCAGGAAAGCAGAGTGCCCTTGTCCCAGACTGAGCTATGGCCCCTAGCACAACGGGGCTTTGGTTTTGGTCTCACTTATGAGGCTGGAGCTTGCTCAAGCAAGAAGGGTCCCCATGCAGAGGACAGTGGGAACAGCACAGCCACTTGAGTTATAAACTCAAAATGCTCAGCTGGAAACTGTGAATCCAACTGAACCCAAAATCCTCAGAAAATGCTATTTGCTGCAGAGCATTTGGCATTCTTTGAAAAGAGGGAGCATGGTGAGCCCACAGGCTCTGGCCCATCCTGATCCCACCACTGCACCCCAGCCACCCATGGCCACTGAACAGTGAGGGATGCCCATCTCAGCTGATGCTCAAGACGCCATGTCCCTGCGCCTCGTCTCTCCAAGTACAGCCCCTCAGAACATGCCCCACTGGAGCACAGTGTTCAGCCATGTAAGTTGTTGGGTCTATTGTTATTCTTTAAAAACACAGTAAAAAGTCCAAACTTTTGGTTTTGCCAGTCTGGAGAGGTGGGCTGGTCAGATGTTCTTTTGTAGACACAGGAAAGCAAAGCATTAACTGAAGAAAAAAAACCCTATGACAAAGCAAACAAAACCAAAGTCATGCCATAAAGTATTTATTAAGAAACAAAGGGGGCTTTTTTCTTCAGTTGTAAGAAACACTTTAAAGCAAGTGCTCTTTCAGAGATTTAAAAGCTATGTCAAATGGTAACATTGCTTTTACATTATTGTACATGACATTAAAAAAAACAACCACATCTCACAAAATTCCTTTTATTAGAACTTGGGTTTCTCTGCCTTCAGTTGTAAATTAATTTCTACAGACTTAAATTTAACTTATTCTTTTTTTTGTTTTGTTTTTGTTTTGTTTTGTTTTTTTTTAAACAAGTAAACAATATACAAAGATTCACCTGAATTTCATAGGTCAGAGGAGGTGTTCTTGCCAGGGCCTGTGCAAGACAGGCAGTGGGGGGGAAGGTGGGCACAGTCACGACCACAGGAGGAGCTGCTTGTCTGGCCAAGCAGCGCTGGCCAGCACTCACCCAGGGCCAAGCAGGCCAAGCACCTCCTGCTCCTGGGGAAGCACCAGCAGCTGCCCCTGCGCCTGATGCCAGCTCAGCGTGACCACACTGCAACGTGGGCAGGTAGAAACTGGCACCCCCAGAGAGCAGAGAGTGCAGGGGGCCCTGCAGAAGCCTGGCAGCACCCACTGCCCTGAAGATCCTCGAGCACGGAGCTGTGCGGGCAGGGCTGGGCAGCATCTGACACTCCAAAGACACCCAGCCTTCCCAAAGACACCCAGCCCAGCAGGAGAGGGAGCCAGGTGTCACAAACCAATCCTTCTGTCCAGTTCCTGCTCACTGACTGGGCAATCGCAGCCAGGAACAACAGATCTGGGATAATTACCCATTCATTTCCCTGTGTCAGTGGCCAAACCATGGCTGCCTGCTGCAGACTGCCTGTGTGTGGCGTGTTTATGAGTAAACCATTGCCTTTGGCAAAGCATCTGCACCTTTTGTGTCATTTAAAAACAGACATACAAATCACAGCATCACAGTTATTGCTACATATTGATACAGTATCAGACAATAAGAAACCTTCTGTCATCACTGGTCTGGTTACAGTAATTGCTTGGGGTTTCTACAGGGCCTCAAGTCTTCTCTTGCAGTGTTTTGGCTGAGGAGCAAATGGAAGGAAATGCAGAGGCTACGTTTTTTAAAAGACAAAACAAGCCTTCATTTGCTGCATTTGGAGTGATATAGTATAATTAGAATGATATGATTGTTTGTTCCCTCTTCAGCCTGGGGAGGTGTTTTCCCCAGATGAAGCAAAGTAGGATGGAGCCAACAGCTCCAGTGTCAAGTGTCCCTCCCATCTGCATCTCACCACCTCCATGACCCCTGTGATACCACAAGCACCTTTGTCCTTTTGTTGGGCCTTTTTCCTTATTTTTAAATACAGCTGTGCCTTCCTAGTCCCCTGCCACACAGATAAAGAAGAAAAGAGAATGGGTTTCAAACCTCCACCAACCCATTCACATCCCAACAGGGTTCTGTGTAACTCTCCCACTCTCACAGGGCAGGGCAGGGCACTTGGAATGGGCTCACAGGGGAGAAGGTAAATCCATTTTCCTACAGGTAGACTCAAATGCAAGCAGGCTTTGGGACTTGACACCTTCGTGGGCATTCACATGGTTTTACTGTTTCATGGGAAGTGAGGTTAAATCAGGCGTGTTTGGAATTACAGTCTGACCTTTCTCTGCCAAGGCAGGTTCAGTTCAGACACTGCCAGCTGTACCAAAAGCTTTGCTGAGTGTCACGAAGAGCAAGCACCTTGTACCCTGGTTTTAGTAAAACATTCACAAAGATAAAGTCTGTGCAAACCACTCCTGGGTCCTGATCTTGAGACAAAACAAAATCAAGAAGGGTTTCAAGTGCACTGAAGAGCAGAGTAATTCACTCTTCTAATTCTTATATAATACAAGGAAAATTGGTCTTTGCAAGACCAAGCTTCTGGTGGCATTTAACCCCAAAGTCAGTGTGTGTGAGAAGCCATGGGGGCTGGTACCAACACCCAGCACACAGGGATTGATTGCACTGTTTGGCTCTTGGCTCTGATGGTCTGTAAAGCAATGGGAAATGTCATTATGGAGCTGGAAGCGGAGAGGTTTCTGAAGTACTGCGGTCTCATACAGTGTAACAAAACTCTTTCTAGAATTAATTAGGCAAATACTTGTGGCCATGTCATACCTGAAGGGCACTTAACGGCTCCGACATTTATCTCACAAGTACAGTGATCTGAAATACATATACATTTCCAGCAAAATCCTTTGCCACCGTAAATCACGCGCTGGAATGAGAGCCTATCTGGCAACGTTAATTCCGAGATATCATCCTTACAGTTCCTGGCAACAGACCCTGATGAAAATAAATGGTTTATAAACACTGTCTGACATGCATGAGCCTTTCAATATTATTTACAAGTGGTGTTCTGGGAGCTTTGTTCCAAGGAAGTATTTCTCCTCCCTTCAGTTCGGCTATTAAAATTGGCTGGCTGGGGATGGGGAGGAGAATGCGTCAGCGCTACACAGTCACAGCTGGGTACATCTTCTGCTCGCTGTTGGTGTGTGGGTAGGGAGACTGGATCTGCCTGTAGCCGCTCTGCAGGCCGTCCAGGAAGGGGGGCACTGGGGTCATTGGCATCGAGTCGTGCTGCACGGCGTAGCCCACATACTGCGGGTGCAGGTACTGCCCCTGGTGCGGCACGATCTGCGTGGCCTGCTGGCAGTTCAGCACCGAGAAGTTCGTGGGCATGTTGACATAGACATTATTCATGGTCCCTTCTGGCAAGCAGCAACTGGTCTGGGACCTCGTCGGTGGGGCTCTGGCCCCCGAGTTGGCGCTGGAGCTGGAGCTGGCAGCCGTGCTGGACTGGCGGGAGGAGGAGCCTCGGGAGGTGCTGGCACTTGGGATCATGGGGATCGTCTCCATCAGGCGAGTGCCCGCAGGGGCTCGACTCTGCTGGGGCTCCTGCTTGGGCCGCAGGCATCTGCAGCAGCAAGCTGCCACCAGTGACCCCAAGATGATGAAGGCGACAAATACAGATCCCACAATGAGGAACGGCACGTAGATGGGCACTGCAACAGCAAGGAAAACACTGTCACTGGGGGCCAAGGACAAACCTCCAGCAGAAGTCCCCCCTTACCCAAGCAGAGCCCACCTCCTCCCAGCACAGATCAGTACAGTGGAGCATTTGGTATCAGGATGATGAAAAGGGCTGCTAAACCAAATGGCTTAAATTTCCCTCCTGTCGATGGCGGACTAGTTTACATCAACCGCTGCTCCACGTTTCATCCAATCATGTCTCCAATATGCCCTACTAGAAGAATCAGGCAAGATACAGCTGGGTCTCCTTAGGGAGATACTTTGGGGCAGGATCCCTGCTGAGGGCTCAGGATCATGGCATAGTCAAACCCTAATGCCATGACATCCTTCTCCATCAGCAGCCCGCTCCGGCTGTTGTCAGCCCCCTGGGGCAGGATGACAGCCAAGCAGGGACCAGACAGTAGTCACAGGGTTTCTGACACCCCACAGCCCTAGGGATCAGCATCCACCTGTTCTTCACTTCAGCCCTGGGTTTCGGGAGAGATCACAGAGCAGGAGGTGCAGCATTACTCCTTGTGACTGAGGGGGGACAAGGGGTGGAAGCAAAAAGTATGGATGATGCTCACTGGTGGCATCAGAAGCCATCAAGGATGGTAAACACTATCCTTGGAATAATCTGGGCTACAGGTACGGATTTCACAGAATACACTTGAGTTGGAAAGGACCCACAAGAATCATCAAGTCCAGCTCTTAACTGAATGCCCCATACAGGGATCAACCCCACAATGGTGTTGTAAGCACCATGCTCTATCCAACTGAGCTACTCCATTCTGCAGTCCCAGGGAAAAAGCTTTTTTCTCTGCCTAGGTAAGAAATCTACAGAGATATATCCACAAATGACAAAGGTGCTTGTGAATGCTCCCAGCAATACACCTGGAGTTCATCATTTCCACCAAAACCTGGCAGCTTCAAGACTCAGGCAGGGCTACAGATCCCTGCTTGACCCTGTCTGGCCCTGTTAAGGCAGCCACTGGTAATGACGTGCAAGTTAATCAGTGCCAGCACAGGGCAATGGCTCCCAAACCTGCAAAGCAATAAATATTAATTTAAAAAATTGATTGTTAAAAAAATTGGATTGTTCTCAGAACTGAAAGGAGGGTTATCTGTCTGCTCAACTCTGAATACTTCCTTGCACAGCTGATTACATGAAGAAAGTCATAACCAACAGGCCACTTTTCTTTCATCACTTTAGTACTTTTAAACAAAAGGCTGTAAAACATCATCTCCACTTCTGTGCTTGGCGCTACAGCAGCTCTTGAGCAGGTGCACACACTTGCTCCACACTGAAATGTGCAAGTTTTCCAAGAGTAAATCTGTCCTAATTATAACATTACTTCAGGCTACTTCTCCTGTACTCAGCACGCATGCATGGCAGCAAGGGTGCTGGGGAGCCACCGGGGCTTTTTCAAACAGCAGCAGAAAGACTTGAGTTTATCCTTGAAAATCAGTCTTGTAAAACCAGTCCTAAGTGGGGATATCAGAGCTGAAAAAACATACACAATAACAGTGGGGACCAGCCAGGGTCCTTTTGAAATATCCTGTTACTTTTTCTGATCTGCTCATACTGGTTGTCTCATTTTTCCTTGTCTTTTGAACGGCGAGCTCAACTGGGGCTGAGGAGCCCGTTCAAAGTGGCGGCAGAGCTGTGCCAGGCCGAGACGGCTGGCCCGGGACTCAGGGGAGTGGTGTCACCTGCTCTGACAGAGATGTGGCTGCGATTTCCAGTAGTAAGGGTGGGAAAAGGCAGGCCTTCGGCTTGGGCACTCCTCCCCGTGTAAGAGCGGCCGCCGGGCCCGGCCAGCGCCGACTCCATCCGTCCCGTCCCACGACTCGACGGAGGGGGAATCGGCGACAAGGGGGAAAGAGGCGGGCAAGAAGATCGCCGCAAACCCGCGACGGCTCCCGTGGAGCCGCCGCACCGG